>JASDQU010504596.1:8501-21748 GCA_032191745.1 Picea mariana | reverse complement strand
TTTTACTGCAAAACGTGTAAAACGGAACAAAGCATGATGGGGCAATTCAGCGGCCAGTTTGTATATTTGCGGAATTCTGGGAAAGTGGCTAAGTATGACGACGAGAAATGGTCGGTCGGACTCATTTTTGGAATGGAAGATTGTGA
Source organism: Picea mariana (assembly GCA_032191745.1). Taxonomy (NCBI): domain Eukaryota; kingdom Viridiplantae; phylum Streptophyta; class Pinopsida; order Pinales; family Pinaceae; genus Picea; species Picea mariana. The sequence continues at coordinate 21,602 of JASDQU010504596.1, read as the reverse complement.
TTAGGAATTGGATATTTCTTGAACCCACCAACCCGACGATCTGTGGAAGAAATTCAAATAAATGGCGAGTATGGAAAGCGGACGGGCGCACTTCAAAATGGGGTGACAATAGTTCCACAGGAGACGTGAGGAACCGACGGTCAAATTGTATGTCTCAGAAGTTTTCAGTGCAAAATGTATTATATATATATAAACATTTTTTTATTATAGACAAGTGCCAAGGTCGAGGAGACAAGGGAGAGCAAGGAATGAATGGAAAGGTCTGAAAAGTAGTCGAACATGATTCAAAATAGGGTTACGGGGGATACTCAGGAGAGGCGAGTGTGCCACGGTCAAATTTTATGTATCGGAATGTTTGATTGCAGAACGTGTAAAATGGAAGAGAGCATGATGGGGCAGTTCAGCGGTCAGTTTGTATATTTTTGGAATTTCGGGAAAGGGGCTAAGTATGGAATAGGGAAACAATCGGTTGGACTCGTTTTCGGAATAGAGGATTGAATATTTCACGAACGGACCAACCCGACAACGCACAAATGACATTCTATGATGTTTGAAATTAACAGTCGGAAGGGATAATATAACCATCCGAAAATTTTGGTTTTATGCATATTAATGGGAGATTTCCTCAAATCCTGGTTTAGTATTAATGCTTGCTAATTGCATACCTAGAAATAAGATATTATATATAATTGCTAATTGCAAAAGGGCGCAGGCACAAGAAACAGTGATTAGGAATTGGATATTTCTTGAGCCCGCCAAACCGACGATCCGCGAAAGAAATTTGAAGAAATGGAAAAGTATGGAAAGCGGAAAGACGAGCTTCAAAATGGGGTGACAATAGTTCCACAAAATACGTGAGGACTTGACGGCTAAATTGTATGTCTCAAAAATTTTCAATGCAAAATGTGTACCACGGAAGAAGGCATGATAGGTAGACTGTAATATGGAAGATGGTATGATCTGAGCCCGGTTGTAAATTTGTATATCGCGAAAGTCATGGTATTGTTCGCAGGTCATGGAACAATAGAAGTCCAATCTATAGCTCGCCTACCGAGAATCCACGGTCGGAGAAGTGCCTAGGTATGGAATGGGGAAGCAGTCGATCGGTGTTGCGATATTAGAGCATGAGTTCAAACGTGAACCTGCAAGTCCGCCTACCCGCGCAGCCAGACATTTTCAAAAAAATGAATAAGTGACGAGAAAGGTAAAGTTCAAGGAAAAGAGAAATGTATTTTTGGCTAAGCATAGATGACGGAAAATAAGGGCTAAGATATTCACATCTGTAACAAATATCCCATTTCCTACCAAGATATATACTTGGAAAGAAGTACAAAGGTGGTGGGCACAGAAAATAGCGACTATGAATACGATCTGTGAGTTTACTTGGTTCTTGGTTGTATGCTTTGTATGTCAATTTGTATATCGTGAAAATCTGAGTGTTGTTTGCAGGAAACGGAACAACAGAATTGCATTTTTTTAGCCAACCAGCCTGCAAGTTTGCCTGTCAACTTTTATAGTGCGGAACTCTGGGTATTGTTTGTAGGACACGGAACTATAGAGGGCATGATTTTCCCTTTAATATAACCTCTGTGACGCAAATGTAGTATGTGGCTCATTTTAGCAGCAAGGCATTTTCGAAAAAAAAAATGACTAAGTAACGAGAAAGAAAAACTACATGGGATAAAAGAGTGGGAAAATAGAAAGGTGGCAGGAAATTTTTGTAAACGCGAATTGGTTTCAAACAAGCCCCATTGTTGCAAAACCATCATTTTCTACTAATTGTCAGCAAATGCTTTATTGAAGATTAGATTTTATTGCAACTTGTGGGTGTAAGTGTGTTCTTGATACATTCTTCCATGATTGTAACATATTAACTCGAGTATTAAACTTCTTGCATTATGGATTGTTATCATTAAAGATTAATAATTGTATTTCTGGAAACAAGAATGATGATTTTGGTGCAACATTTTGATTTGGTATTGCTATGTTCTATCTGCATTGCGAATAGGTTTGACTGTTGGTTTGAAACTGTGTGCAATCCATTTTTTTGTTTGCATAAAATCCTGGTGGAATGACATAGTACATTGTCATAAAATTGTTAGATGCTCCATCTTAGAACAAATTACCTAAGAAAATACAATATCGAAGAACTACGAGACTACCGAACCATGCCAATGAGAAGAGTCGTTAAATCCAGAAAAGAAACAACAACGAAGACTCCAAAGCAAAGTTTTTTAATAGAAAATCCATTAAAAAAAAAAAAAAAAACACTGAGTGTTGTACATATATCCTTAGAAATTGGACCTAGTTCTTTGGACCAAAACATTGAACGTATCTGCTACAAACACAGGCACCGGATCCGCAGTATATAGGAGCCATAGAGATTCTCTTCAACATGCATACAAAACTGATTACCATGCCTTTTTTTAAAGGAAATCCTTGAATTTTTCTCCTCGATGGATCATCCTGTGGTAAAATTGATAGTTTTCAAAAGCTTCCCGTGAGGAAGAAGATGAAAAACATTGCAGGGAAAATGGAATAGCCCTTAACTGAAAGTTAGGACACACCAAGAAACCGCCTCTCCATAGTCAAAAAACTTTAGGGACACAGGTTGCACATGCAATTTCAGAGGCCCAAATTAGTCCATTCTGGGTAGAAGGAGATGACTAGTAGAAATATGCCTTGCACCAGTGGGAGTTCTGGTTCTCATTCTTGAAGATGTTAATTGTATATCCAGAGAACAGGATAGTAGTCCTGCAAGTGATTTTTTTTTGGCTTGAAATATATCTCTAGAAGCATCAACATATCATGCCCTTACAATGAAATTCTTCCACCCAGAATAGACTAATTTGGACCTCTGGAATTCCTACTTTCGAGCTGCAAAGTGGCTATTGCGTTCAGCATTGGTTTCTTTTTTGAAACTCCTTCTTTTGGTGTTGTCAGGACCGCCATCACGAAGCCGGGAAGTTCCTCTCGTTATGGTTGATTTAAATTTGGGCACAGGAGTGGGAACAGTCTCTGCATTACCATCATCCATTGTTGTATCATTTGCCCAAAGTAAATTTTTTTTGGTTTGAAATATATCACTGGGAGCATCAACATATCATTTCCTTACAGTGAAAGTCTTTCACCCAGAACAGACTAATTTGGACCTCTGGAATTCCTACTTTCGAGTTGCAAAGCAGCTATTATGTTCAGCGTCGGTTCATTTTCTGAAACTCCTTCTCTTGGTGTTGTCAGGACCACCATCACTGAGCCGGGAAGTTCCACCCATTATGGTTGATTTCAATTTGGGCGCAGGAGTGGGAACAGTCTCTGCATTTCCGTCATCCATTGTTGTATCATCACCCATCAGATCATCTTCTTCTAGCTTGGAATCCATGGCATCAACCTTTGCGCCAGTCATCAATGCAACTGGGTAGGTTCTCTGAGCAGGCATGGTTGCCTTGGAATTCTTTGGCTTGAAATATATCTCTCGGTGTACCAAGCGACCATCTCCTTTTTTTCTCTTGGGCGGAGGGAGATGAGTAGTAAGAATATGCCCTGGAATACTGGAACCTCTAGCCATCATGCCCAAATGTGTTTATTGTATCCGGACAGAACTGCTGCCACAAGTTCACGAGAATTTTAGTTTTCTCTAGACGATGTTTGAAATGAAAATTGGGGAGGGATAATATAACCCTCCGCAAATCTTGGTTTAATGTGTATCAATGGAAGATCTCCTCGAGCCTTTCACTGATCAATGACAATCTTCAAGGTTCGTGCATAATGAGTTGTTACCATTAAAGCTCACTAATTGCATATTTAGAAAAAAATGTGAAGGTGGTGGTGGCGGTGGCGGTGAAGAGAAATTAAGAATTAGATATTTTTTAAAGGTGCCAACCGACCGGCGCAAAAAAGAGATTACATCGTGTTTGAAATGAATACTTGGAAAGGATAACACTGTTCTCTACAAATCTTGTTTTAATTCGTAGTAATGAAAAATCATCTCCGGTCTTCCGGACATTAATGACAATCTTAGAGGTTTCTGCACAATGAACTACTAGAATTAAAGCTTAATAATTGCATATCTGGAAATAAGTACGAATGTAGCGGTGATGGAAAAGAGCAACCAAGAATTGTACATTTCGTCCACCCGCCAACCTGGGAAACAGATTCCAAGAAATACCCAAGTGTGGAAAGCGGTCGGGCGGGTTACAAAAAAAGGGTCAGAAGATATACCCAGGAGATGTGAGGGGTCGATGGTCATATTGCATCTCAGTGACAGATATCGGTCGTCAATTTGTATATCGCAGAATTTGGGGTGTTGTTTGTGCATAGGGGAACAGTGGAAGCGCAATGTCAAGAGAGAAATTTGTATATTGCGGAACTTTGGGTGTTGTATATAAAAGCATGAGACATTTGGAAAAAGGACCAAGTAAACAGAAAGCGAAATCATACGGGATGAAGGGGAATTTGTTTTTTAATTTGTAAATCGCGGAAGTCAGGGTGCTATTTGCAGGCTGTGGATCAATGGAAATCTGAAGATGCGAATCTTCCAAATCCCGCACCTAGACATTTTCCGAAAAATGAGTAAGTAAAGAAAGGGAAAGCAGAGGGCAAAAGAAAAAGTGGATGGAAATTTTTGGAAGCGGGAATTACTGCAAGAAAGAACCATTGATGGTCTTAATAGTAACTATGGAGTGCATTAATCATGTTAACAGGTTCTTCAATCAAGGAATATATACAGCGAGCAATGTTTATAGTTTCCAGTATTTGTTTGTATAAGAGAAGCATCGAAAAGGTACAAGAAAATCAATTTTTTGATGTTTAAGTAAATTTTTTTTATTGTTAGCTTCATCACAAGTATAACAACGATGAATTTGAATTTTAATGTCCTCTCCTTCATATGATTGTTCCATTAGACTTTGCATAGTATATATTCTTTTATCTCAATTTGTTTGCTAATTTGTAGATCGCGGAAGTCTGGGTGTTGTTTGTAGGTGGCGGAACAATGTAAACGCAATATTGAACCCACCTATCCCATAACTCGCCTACTCAGAAAACCGTGAGCTTAAACATTTTTACAATATGAAACGGGGAAGCGTTCGGTTTGGCTGGTGATATAAAAGTAAGTGAAATATGAAGACGTGAATGCGCCAACTTCCGCAACTAGAAATTTTCCGAAAAACGAGTAATACATACTAAATATGTACTTCTATAAAGTATGGACATGAGATTTTATAGATCATGCACGGATCCCGCATTCCATACTTAGCCACTTTTTGGATCACGGGTTCTCAGGCTGGCGGGCTCAAAATTGGGCCTCTATTGTTTCATGCCCTACAAATAGCACCCAGAATTTCGTGATATACAAATTGACAAGCGGACTTGCGGGTTGGTTGGCTCAACATTGCACTTATATTGTTATGTGTCCTCCAAACAACACTCGGATTTACGCAATATACAAATTGATAGACAGACTCCAGGGCTGGCAGGATCAAGATTGCGATTGTTTATGGATGGTGATCCCTATCCGCTATCTAACACTATATAAAAACATTATTTTAAATACTAAACTATTAATAGTAAATATTGATATTGTACAATATCAATATTGTACAATATGAAACGGAGAAGCGGTCAGTCGGGCTGGTGATATAAAAGTAAGTGAAATCTGAAGACATGAATCTGCCAACTTCCACACCTAGAAATTTTTTGAAAAATGAGTAATACATACTAAATATGTACTTTTATAAAGCATGGACATGAGATTTTATAAAGCATGTACGGATATCGCATTCCATACTTAGCCACTTTTTGGATCGTGGATTCTCAGGCTAGCGGGCTCAAAATTGGACCTCTATTGTTCTGTGTCCTACAAATAGCACCCAGATGTCTGCGATATACAAATTGATAGGCGGACTTGTGGGCTGGCTCGCTCAACATTGCACTTCTATTGTTCCTTGTCCTCCAAATAGCACTCAGAGTTCCATGATATACAAATTGACAGACAGACTCCAAGGCTGGCAGGCTCAAGATTGCGATTGTTTATGGATGGTGATCCCTATCAACTATCTAACACTATCTAAAAACATTATTTTCAATACTAAATTATTAATATTAAATATTGATATTGTACAATTTAATTACATAAAATTATAAAACGATGTTAAATATCTTATTTAAAAGAAAAACCTGCATATTCGGAAACTCGCGATCCAAAAAGTTTGTACAATATGAAACAGGGAAGCGGTCGGTCGAGCTAGTGATATAAAAGTAAGTGGAAATTTGAACACGTGTATCCGCCAACTTTCGCACCTGGAAATTTTCCGAGAAACGAGTAATACATACTAAATATGTACTTTTATAAAGTATGGACATGAGATTTTATAAAGCATGTACGGATCCCTCATTCCATACTTAGCCACTTTTTGGATCACGAGTTCTCGGGCTGGAGGGCTTAAAATTGGGCCTCTATTGTTCTGTGTCCTACAAATAGCACCTAGATTTCCACGATATACAAATTGACAAGCGGACTTGCGGGCTAGCTGGCTCAACATTGCACTTCTATTGTTTTGTGTCCTCCAAATAGAACTCGGAGTTCCACAATATACAAATTGACAGACGGACTCCAGGACTGGTGGGCTCAAGATTGCGATTGTTTACGGATGGTCATCCCTATCAACTATCTAACGTTATTTTCGAATACTAAATTATTAATATTAAATATTGATATTGTACAATTTAATTACATAAAATTATTAAAGGATGTTAAATCTCTTATTTAAAAAAAAATCAAGGAAATAAAACAAAGCTTTTTTAAATTCTATCACTACAAGCATAACAACGAACAATTTGAATTTTAAGGGCCTTGTGTTGATATGATAGCACAATTGGACTTCGCACAGTATATATTCGTTTATTACAATATGAAATGGGGAAGCGGTCGGTCGGATTGGTGATATACAAGTAAGTGAAATCTGAAGACGTGAATCCTCCAACTTCTGCACCTAGAAATTTTCCAAAATATGAGTAATACATACTAAATATGTATTTGTATAAAGTATGGACATGAGATTTTATAGAGCATGTATGGATCTCGCATTCCATACTTAGCCACTTTTTGGATCGTGGGTTCTAGGGCTGGCGGGCTCAAAATTCGGCCTCTATTGCTCTGTGTCCTACAAATAGCACCCAGAGTTACACGATATACAAATTGATAGGCAGACTTGCAGGCTGGCTGGCTCAACATTGCACTTCTATTGTTCTGTGTCCTCCAAATAGCACTCGGAGTTCCGCGATACACAAATTGACAAACAGACTCCAGGGTTGGTGGGTTCAAGATTGTGATTGTATAAAGTATGGACATGAGATTTTATAGAGCATGTACGGATCTTGCATTCCATACTTAGCCACTTTTTGGATCGCGGGTTCTCGGTCTGGCGGGCTCAAAATTGGGCCTCTTTTGCTTTGTGTCCTACAAATAGCACCTAGAGTTCCACGATATACAAATTGATAGGCGGACGTGCGAGCTGGTTGGCTCAACATTGCACTTCTATTGTTTTGTTTCCTCCAAACAGCACTCGGAGTTCTGTGATATACAAATTGACATACATACTCCAGGGCTGGCGGGATCAAGATTGCGATTGTATAAAGTATGGAAATGAGATTTTATAGAGCATGTACGGATCCTGCATTCCATATTTAGCCACCTTTTGGATTGCGGGTTCTCGGGCTGGTGGGCTCAAAATTCAGCCTCTATTTCTCTGTGTCCTACAAATAGCACCAAGAGTTCCGCGATATACAAATTGGCAGGCGGACTTGCTGTTTGGTTGGCTCAACATTGCACTTCTATTGTTTTGTGTCCTCCAAACAGCACTCAAAGTTCCACGATATACAAATTGATAGACGAACTCCAAGGTTGGCGGGCTCAATATTGCGATTTTTTACGAATGGTGATCCCTATCAACTATCTAACATTATCTAAAAACATTACTTTCAATACTAAATTATTAACATTAAATATTGATATTGTACAATTTAATTACATAAAATTATTAAAGGATTTTAAATATCTTATTTAAAAGAAAAACCTGTGTATTCAAAAACTCGCAATCCAAAAATTTTGTACAATATGAAATGGGGAAGTGGTCGATCGGGATGGTGATATAAAAGTAAGTGGAAATCTGAACACGTGTATCTACCAACTTCCGCACCTAGAAAATTTTTGAGAAACGAGTAATACATACTAAATATGTACTTTTATAAAGTGTGGACATGAGATTTTATAGAGAATGTACAGATCCCTCATTCCATACTTAGCCACTTTTTGGATCGTGGGTTCTCGGGTTGGCGGGCTCAAAATTGGGCCTCTATTGTTCTATGTCCTACAAATAGCACCCAGAGTTCTGTGATATACAAATTGATAGGCGGACTTGCGGGCTAGTTGGCTTAACATTGCACTTATATTGTTCTGTGTCCTCCAAATAGCACTCGGAGTTCCGCGATATACAAATTGACAGACGGACTCCAGGACTGGTGGACTCAAGATTGTGATTGTTTATGGATGGTCATCCCTATCAACTATCTAACATTATACAAAAACATTATTTTCAAATACTAAATTATTAATATTAAATATTGATATTGTACAATTTAATTACATAAAATTATCAAATGATGTTAAATCTCTTATTTTTTTAAAAATGAAGGAAACAAAACAAAGTTTTTTTAAATTCTATCACCACAAGCATAACAACGACCAATTTGAATTTTAAGGGCCTCTAGTTGATATGATAGCACAAGTGGACTTCGCACAGTATATATTCGTTTATTTCAAATTATTCCAGAAGATTAATTTTACCAAATTCATCGATCAAGGAAAAGTGTTAAAACAAGCCACATATTACATTTGTGTCACAACACCATACAAATTGACAGGCGGACTTGCAGGCTAGCTGGCTAAAAAATTGCAATTCTATTGTTCTGTGTCCTTCAAACAACACTCAAAGTTCCGCGATATACAAATTGATAGACAAAGCATACAACCAAGAACCAACTAAACTCCAAACAGACTGCAAGAAAGGTCCCACAAGGTTCCATAGAGCAGCACGCATCAACCTTTGCATCAAACAAGTTGATATACAAAGAAAATACGTTGCGGCATTGGTTTTCTCTTACATCTGGTATATGTTCCCACGAGAAAATAACCGGGGCCATGGGATATATGGGATTTTCCGCCATGCTTCCCATTTTTGGACCGAACAATCTTATATGCATGCAATCTCAAGTACTTGAGTTCGACAAACATTCATCTGGGTGTTGAATAAATATTACAGAGACACATGAGATATTTTTGTTTCCTACCAAAACTTGATATGTTTTTTTTTTTTCTTGTCTTTTTTTTTTTTGTTTTCCTTCTTCAGCCGATATGCAATATTGCATTGTCCTCATTTAAGGTAAATTTGTTGTGTATCTAAAAGTCGCGCAGCATGTAAACACTGCTTGCCTTTTTCTGTAGGTATGCTTCATACAACAATTCTACCAACCTAGGAAGCACATCTTGTAATAGAGGTTGCCTAATTGTACAATACACGGTTGTGTTTCCCACGGTTCGGATGGCAGCATTGAGGCAATATCCATATATATATGGACATTTTTCACCACATCAAAGATAATCAATTGTATCATCACTTATCAAAGCGGAAGCAGAAGTAGGAGAGTTGCATTTCGTACATACAGGTTCAAAGGGGGTCGAGTACGCATTCTTTACAACCAAGACACCTTCAACCTGGAAGCGCGAGCATAAGAATTAATACATTGAACAATATAATACACAACTGGACCCCCCCCCCCTAAAAAAAAAATAAAACAAGCCGCAGAAATTTGGTGAAGGCTATTTTTATAAGCAAAGTGAGGATGATTACGTGGATGTATACGCACAACAGTTGTAGATATGGCTAGTTTCTTCAGATCCTATACTATGTCTGCTCGCAACTCTGTTACAAATGTTGCTTGGGTTGTGAAAAATATCCTTTATCTAACATCCCTTTTCTTTGTTATATTTTGAAGAGAATAAGTGGAAACTGTCCTTTATGCAATTGTTGTTCCATTGACGAAAACAAATTTGAATATATATCAAACAATTGCAGCTGCAACATGGAATAGTGCAATATTTGTGTAACTTACTTGAGATACATGCACATGAGAAAGTAAAGGACAAAACTGGATATGGAAAATGGTACCATTGCCTTGTCATTGTCCGACTCTCCATCCTTTATATGGAGAATGTGTTGCAAGCCAAGTTTTCTCGCCAGTGTGATAGTTGTGCCAATGGTTCTGATTGGGTAAATCTCACTGCTCTGTGCAAGCTAGCTGATAGTCGCGTCCTGGATGAAACGATATTCTGAACAAACAGTGGGAATTTTTTCCACAATTCTTTTTTCGTTGAGCGAAATAATATGATCACAATCACCATGGTCATATATTGTTTTGGGCAATATATTAAAATTTGTAATGGATATCCCATTACCCGGCAATATATTTTTTGCATGTTTCTGGACAAGTTGTGTAGGAATAGTCAGTGTGACTGTCATCATGGCCTCCTTGTCTATCATGTCAGCACGCATAATGGATCTAGTTTTGTTTGCCTTGTCCAAGTAGGTGCTATAGACGACCATTATGTCCTCGATGAACACTTGTCCAGTTTAGCGGTTGTTCAAGCCCTCTATTGATAGTACTTTGGGTGTTACAACTCTAGATCTGGTGACAATTTTTGAACAAGAAAACTAAAGTGAATGGTAGTGTGCATTTTTTTTTGCATTCTTTTTTCACTGGCATAAATATACAAGTAGACGCATAGCTTCAATGAATTATGGAGTCGTAGTTTTGCAACCACACCTCTTAGTCTGCGGAACCTGTGTTATGTTCGACGTCTCGCTTGTACTTGTTGATACTTCTTATGAACTGCAAACAATGTATTGCAGATGACATCAGCATATTCACCATGCCATAGATGAATAAATAGATGAGGATATTTTTTTGGTAAACATACTAGGAACAGAATATATGCATCTTTACCTTTGGCCTTGTCGGTCTACTAATGTCTGGGATGATTGACTGCTTGTGGTCATGTCACTAGTCCAACTTTTTCTGAAGCAAGCATGTGTAGATAAACATCAGAAGGAATAAACAAGCATATGCATTGTATATTGTCCATAATAGTTCTTAGTGCCACATGCAGGGTGGAAGGAGATGGAATACAAAATAGGGTGTCAAGGAATATACTCATGAAACATGAGGACCCGAGCGTCAAATTGTATGCTTCTGATTTTTTGACTGGAAAAATGTGTAACAGTAAACAAAGTGTGATGGTGGGGCACGACAACCAATCTATATATCGTGGACTCCCGGAAGCCAGGGGAGCAACCTTGAAACCACCAGCCCAGCACATGCAATCGAAAAAGTGGATAAGTATGGAATAAGGTAGAAGCGTGACCATATATGTGAAACTGTTAGCCCGCCAACCGACGCACCAAGGCATTTTCAGAAAGACCACTAAGCAAAGCAATTAGAAAACAAAAGGGATAATAGAAAATGGAAAAAGTAGAAATGGGGAGGGAAAAAAGCCCCATTGCTGCCAAGTCATCATTTTCTAGTCTAATATTATATGCCCCCACCCAGTTTGTATATTTAATTTACCAGCACAGTTGTTATACCTTTTTGAATATTGTACCACAGAACCCTCTGTTGTTGCAAAAAACAATTCATCTTCTTGTCCAACCAACCTGCTTCTTCCAAGGTAGCAACATCGAATATACAATGGACATGAAGGCAAGTTAGTATGAAGATAGACATGTAAAAGAAAGAAAAACAGTTCTATTTATTCCAATGTAACAACAAACAGAATACAATTCACATGAGAATACACAGAAAGATACGTAGTATATACATACAGGTAAACCCAAAAAAATTATATTTGAAGGAAGAAAAGAACTAGGGAAAAACAAAAGGTGCAAAGCAGCAGAACAAGCACAAAAAATATATAGACAGTAAATGAAATGTTGAACACTAGAATATGAAATAAGAGTACGGGTATCCACCTCTGTAAATCCTTGTCTACATTCCCGCCAAAGAGTCTATTGTCATCTCCAACCATTATGTTTGTTTAAATGTAGCAATGCGGGAAAAATACAATGGACATGAAGGAGGTTAGTAGGCAGGAAGACATGTAAGGAAGATAAGTTATTATGTAGGAAGGTACACAACATCTAAACACAATAAACTAGGTGAACACATATACAGGCAATAAATGAAATACAAAACAATGCAATATGAAATAACAGTACAAGCATGTACCTTTCTATCTCCTCTTCAACCGATGCAGTCAAGACTCCGTCGTTTTCTCCAGTTATTCCGTTTGTTTGAATGTGGGAATGCACAAAATACAATGAACATGAATGGAAGTTGGTATGCACCGGAGAAAAAGTAATATGTACATACAGTAAATGAGACTCAACTAATAGAATAAAAGATAGGTAGAAACATGAACCTTTGCGCTTCTCCATCCATAGTTGTAAATTAGTAATTTTTTTTTCTGCCCAAAATATATTACAAGCCACAAAATATTACGAAATTGCATGGTTGTAGCTAAACGATTTTTGGTTTTCTGTGGAAAAGTATCTAGATATGCTTCCACCCGTGGAAATACATGTTCTTTATCCTCTACACAGACTGTTGTGCCCACGATACAAGATTTTGGTTTTCCATGGCAAACTACCCAGATATGCTTCCAGACATGGAAATATAATTTTGCAATATCTTTGTTGTACATATCATATCTCAAGTACAAGACAAATTGTATCGTGGGCACACCAATCTGTGTAGAGGATAAAGAACATGTATTGTCATATGGGCACATTTCACCATACATGGTTTATAAGTGCAGCTTGCATATGTTTTATTTTAACCAAAAAACAGTGGATATTGCAATTTCACATGTACTTCTCGAACTATTTTTCATGCAACTATTTTCTATCATGTCAGCACTGAAGCACCAGCAAAATATCACAGAAGAACAAATATCGACCTCACCAGATAGGTCAAATAACAAAACCGCAT
>JASDQU010504595.1:30453-44943 GCA_032191745.1 Picea mariana | reverse complement strand
AGAGACAAATCCATGATGCAGTTGCACTGGCTCAAGAAGCTTTGCACTCTATCAAAACCCAAAATATTCCCTCAATGGTCATGAAACTAGATCTTTCGAAATCCTATCATAAATTAAGTTGGGTTTTTATCAGGCTTTCCCTGATTCAAATGGATATGAAACTTTCTATTGTTAATGGGATAATGTATTGTATAGAGTTGACTTCTTTTGTTGTCCTTATAAATGGCTCTCCATTCTCTTTCTTTCTCTCTTCGAAAGGACTTTGTCAAGGATTCCCCTTGTCTTGATTCCTTTTTCTTATTGTTGCAAAGGGACTAAGAAATTTAATTGAGCATGCTAGGAGGAAAGGAATCCTAAAAGGAATACAAATTACTTTGACTGAATTTATTTCTCATTTTGTTTTCATTGACGATGTTCTACTCTTTGGTGCAGGGTCAGTACAAGAATTTCAAGCTCTTAGAGATATTATGGGTCTCTTTTGTTCAGCCACATGAATGCAGATCAATATGGATAAGTCCAATTTGTTAATCAGTTCACTTTGGAAGGAAGTTCTAGTTTAATTGGACAATATTCTTCCCCTTTCTCACAAAAGTATCGAAGTTGGGCTTAAATATCTTGGTTTTGAGCTAAAACCAAATGCTTACTCGTTTGAAAATTGGATGCGGCTCTTCAAAAAAATTCAAGTGAGAATATCTCTATGGGTTCACCACTGGCAATCGAAAGGAGGTCATCTTATTCTTCTTCAATCAATTATGAGTAGAATTCCAGTTTATTGGGATTCCATTGCAAAAATTCCTAAAGGAATTTTAACTAAAATCAGAAAAGATTGCTTCCAATTCCTATGGTCGAGTAGAAAGGAAGTCGATGATATTCCTTTCATCAAGTGGTCTTGCATCATAATGCCTAAGGATCTGGGTGGATGGGGGATAAACAATATACACTGGTTCAACAGGGCTTTCGCAGCCAAGAGCTTGTGGAGGCTTATTCACGGAAAAATGCTTTTCGGTAGAGTGATGTTTTCTAAGTATTTAGCTAGTATGTCGATAGTAGAATGGTTCTGTATTTTCAGGAAGTCAGTGGAAAATAGTTCAATTATTTGGAAAGATCTAGTAGAAGCTTTCCCCCCTTGTTGGAGATTGGATAACATAGCAAATAGGAAATGGAAAAAGAATAAGAATTGGCGACAATCCATGGGAAGGTTTGACAAGTGTCTTTAAATTATTTGACATTCTTATGTCAACATTGCACAACCAGGGAATCTTATCATTATGGGAAGTGAGGGACCAGGGTCATGATATTACAGGGTGTAGATAATGGTTGTCAGCGGAAAACCTGGGGCTAGAAGGTAACAAAGATGAGGAATGGAATTGTTATGTCAGAAATTTGAGATCAAACTTCATTAGCCTTCATGATGAGTGTTGTAACCTTTGAGATGTTTCTGGCTAGGAAACTATGCCAAGGCATCCATTGAAGTAATTGATTTGTTTTTGGTTAATCTGTTTTGGAACATAGCATTTTGTTGCTTTGTTTGGGTCTGTTTTACCAGTCTTAGAATATACGATAGATTAAGTTTAGAAGGAAAAGATTCTTTGTTTTAGTCACCTTTAAATTTGTCAAGATGATGACAGAGGAAATAAGAAGAAACAAAATTGAATAGTGAAATAGTGTATCCCAGGGATGATTTTAAGGATGGAAATTTATTTTAAAATGTAGAAACCTTGGCGAATCTTACTAATCCTTCATATGCCAACTATAAATGTTTGGCGATATTTTTGTAAAAATATTGAAATTTCAAAGGATTTTATATAGTTTTTATAAAATTTTGGCAAATTTTAAGGTAAAATAATTTTATCCTATAGAATTTGGGTGAAGCATTTTTAAAATAGCGAATCTCATTTTTGGAAAAACCATGGAAAATTAGCCCATGAGCAAAATTTATTCCCTAAAATCATCCATGGTGTATCTTATGATAAATACTATTTAACTTTCAAATAGAAGAAATTATCATTAAATTTGTATCTAAACCAGAGTAAAACTTGAATAGAAAATAATATTTCGTTTCTCTTCAAAAAAGAATAATAACATTCAAGCATAGGTCTTCTTTAATACTTACAGTACATTGAAGAAATCTGTGACCTTTAAAGATACCTTTGTAGTAAATGATGGTAGTAGTCGTACTAAATCATCACATCCATGGAAATATACATATTTAAGAGAAAATTTAAGAATATGGAAATAACATCGAAAGAGGATTACACAGACTGAAACATCGAAGTTTGAATCTTCAAAAACTTGATAAATTTTGTTCAAAAAATAGTCCTTCAGACCTCAAAACCAGAACCATTACATCGAATATTTCATCGATATTTATACATTTAGGTTAGAACCAAAAATTGGTTATTTGATCCTATTTCTCAGTATTTAGATTACAAAAATATCTCCGATCCAAAAAAATAAGAAACAGTTGGAAGATGGGTTGACTATCTCGAACTGCTTTGATGACTTATCCAACTATCAAATGGAGAAAACGATTCTAAGTGTCACTTGAAGGATATCCATAAGATTTCATCCCGTTGTAGGAAATATCAAGATCTTTGTACTTTTCATACGTAGGTGGATTTGGAAACAATTCTTTGATTAACCAGAGTCAATGAAAATCATCCATTAGTAAATCTACAATGACTTGACCTCTTAATTTATCAGACATCCCTTGAAATTTTGAATCATTTTCTCTGGCTATGAACACATTTTTTTTTTCTGTATTCTTCAAATGACAATAATTTCCCTTTATCAATCCAAGTTGAAGGTAGTCCCATATTTATCAATTTCTCAAATACGGTGGTGAAGAAATCAACATCTCTCTTCATACCGGTGCATTTATCTTTAGTTGTCTACAAAAAATTTCTCTTAATAAAAATTCTTTCAACTTCCATGACCATTTTTGTCCTGTCTTGAATGCCTTTGCTTTTGAGTACTTCAAAGTAATTTGAATTTAGGAACCTAATGATCCGGGTAGAAACCTGAGGTCTTGATCCCAATTCAAAAAATGCTTTCTTAAAAATCTCATCAATCTCATTTGTTAATTGAATCTCATCATCAATAATTTTGAATAAATCCCAGAGATTAGTGACCTCATTTATGATTTTATCCTAGATGACATGTTTAGCCCCTATCAAATATGGCTTCCCAGATAGCTTATAACTCAATTGATATATCTCCTTTTGCATTTTAATTTTCAATTTTCGATATTTTGCAACAATTTTATCTTTATCTTTGATTTCTTCTTTTTGATCTGAGTCTGTTTTCTTCAGTTTTCTATTTCCACACCAGGCTTCAGATTTAGATATGCCAATGCTTTTGTCAATCCAGTTGTTGGGTCTGGTGATTTGATTGCTTCTGAAGAAGATGATCCTTCTTTTAATATTTTGATTTGAATTTCATATAATTCAACATGTTCTCCCATCTGTACCATTTTTCTTAGGAGTTGTTCTTTCTCAGCTTTAATAGCTTGTAGTTCAGGAGTCTGTACATGTTCAATGCCTGAGATATTTATCTTTTTCTTCAACACTTGAATTTCTTTTTCTTTTGTATTTATTAATGCTTGTATAGATGCTTCATCTCTTGGATTGGCTCCCAGTTCTATTATCCACTTTTCTAATTCCTCTATCATTGTCTGCCTTGATTTATTTCCCAATTTTTCATTTTTTATCTGAGTTCTGAGTTTTTCATTCAAGGCCTGAATCTTTTTGATTCCAAGCTTTGTTATTAGAGCATGTCTCTTTGTCATTTCCCCAATTTTCTTGCGAAAATACAAATTTTCCAATGGGTGTACTGCATTTAGATCAATGGAAACATTTGTCACTTGCTTTTTCTCTTTTTGTTCTATAACAACTATGTTTAGTTTCCATTTTTCATAATCCACAACTGATATCGAGTCATCATGTTCAAAAATATGAAGAGTAATATTCTTCTTAATCTTTTCACATGCCTGTCTGATTTCCATAAATTGATTTCCATAATCAATGGGTTGATTTGTAATCAATGATTCAGTTTCACTTTGCTCTCCTAGACTTTTAGAATTTGTTGAAGTTGTTAATTCTACTGTCATGAAAATACCTTTGTCTATTGGTGTTATTTATTTATGTACATCCTGATCTTCTTCTTCATCCAATGTATCCAACTTCTACCTTTTAATTGATCCACCTTCTTCTGTCTCTGAATCTTTTGAAGTTGATTCTGGACTCCTCCTTTCACGACCTCTTTTCACACCTATATTGCTAGGAGTGAGGTTGTTGTTCGGTTGCCTCTTTTCACACCTGTGTTGAGAGGAGTGAGGCAATGTTCCTTTATAGTTTGAGCATCAGTTTGAGTGCAGTGGGCAATGATGTCAGCATCTCATATGCATATGCCTTCCTTCCTTTGCTTGCTTTTGTCCCTTTTCTATTTTCCTTTTCTTTAACCTTGCTCTTGCTTGACCTTTGAACCCTTGCTTTCCTTTTCCTTGCCCTTGTAGTAGCTCCCTCCTCTCCTCAAGTGCGCCCCCTCCTCTAGAAAAAACCATAAGTATCGCCCTCCTCACCCTTGCGCCCTATACACCCTAGAGTGTTCCTAAGCAAGTGAAGTATACCTCTTAATAGTGCAAGAACCTCCCACAAGCTAGAAGTAAGCTTCCTCTCTCAAGAATGAGTATCTCCTCCTAGAAAATGCGCCCCTACTCAAGAAATAACTCAACCATGGAAATAATACTCCCTTTCCATGTGCCTTCCATCTCCCATGGAATGTGCCTCACCTCAACAAGAAAGGAAACCTCAACTAGATGCGCCTCTCCTCATGTGATGAACCTCTTCTCCCAATAATGCACCCTCTTCAAGTGCTTGTTCCCCACTCTAGTAGCATGTGCCTTCCATCACAATATATCCCAACCTCCATGGTAAACACTCCATGGTAGACTAGTGCCAATCTCAAGCTCCTCCCAAACCCTCAATCTTGTGCACCCTCCTCTCCTCAAGAAATGTTCCCAAGTGCTTCTTCTCTTCTCCTCTCCTCTCAAGTGAAGAATGAGTCTCATAAATGACCTATTCCATCCTTTAGCCTTCTTTGTCCAAATTCTATTAGATCAATGGACTAGATCCAATCTATCCAAGTCTAATCAATGGGTGAGATTCAATCCCAAAAAGAAACCCACTTTCCTTAGTTTACTTTATGTCTATTAATTCACCCACAAAGTGAATTAATTGTCACTTTAATGAATTAAGTGACATATTTCACTTTTGACTTAAATATCCTAAGTTAAAGTGAAATTAGAATCACAAAGTAAAGTAACAAGGGTAATAGTCTCCCCCTTTGTGTTTAGAGACTCACAAACACAAGGGGACCGCTTTCCAAGGTACCCAAATCTCAACACTCTCTCTTACCGAGGAAAGTACCCTTCACCACCAATATTATCCCTATAGTGGACATGATTGCCTACTGGAAAATACTCGGTGAGTATGGTTGTACCTCGATCAATGAAAGTAGTCTTTGACATAGATATGCTCAATCTGTGTGATCTATAGATGGAAGTGCATCTCCACCTATCCAAGATCACCTAGATCTTGGTATCAAACCAAAGATCTCAACCTTGGTCTCCCACCAAGGATTTCTACCTCTTGGCATCTTGCCAACGGTCACTACTCTTGGAATCTCATCAAGAGTCACTCTCTTGGCATCTCACCAAGAGTCTCCCCCTCTTGGTATCTCACAAAGAGTACCTATATCTCGACATCTCACCAAGATCCTCAATTTGGCCTCTTGCCAAGTGACTTCCACCTGAAGTGGATCCAAAACCTGATCTACCCATATCCATAGCCAAGTGAAGCTCAAGCCTCTGTGGTGGCCTGATCCTCCTCCTCATCAACCTATGATGCTCTGAAGCCCATGCACCAACCCTCTGTCTCGATAAATCTGAAACGAAAGCTGTCCCAGGTGGAACAATTACCCCTGATGATGGTGTCCATGAAAACTGAGTCTGAGCTCCCTTTGAATCACTACTATGAGTCAATAGGTCATCCTCAACTTTGTCTCCCCACCTGACATTGGATGGTGTAACAACTGACAAGGAACTACTGAACACACACTCCCTGTCATACTGAGCAACAAACTCAATCTCCTCTATTGTCGTTGTAGTTCCATCTTGCTTCTTCTTCTTCTTCTTGGGACATTGTCCTGCATAGTGACCCATCTCTCAACAAGCAAAACATCTCATTGTTCTCATGTCTCTCTTCTTCCCACCAGTTCTCTCTCCTTGTGGTGGGGCCCCAAACTTGGGACCCTTTCTACCTCCCTTTCCTGTCTTCTTCTTTCCCTTTGTCCAAAGAGCAAGATCCTCATCACCCTGCAATGTCCGTTGCTCTCCAAAAGTATCAGATGTAAGTCTAGTCTCCTCCTGAACGAAATCATCCCACATCCTCTCCCAAGTGGGCATGATCTCCCTGACAACAATGCCTCGAACAAATGGACCCCATGGTTTGGTGAAGCTGTTTAAGATTGTCCTCACCATAGAGTTTGTGTCCACTATCTCTCTGACAGCTGCAAGTTCCTCTCTGATCTGATTGTGTCGGCCAAGGTAAGAAGTAACCCACTCATCCTTGAGCATGCAAATGCCCCTGATTTGATTAAAAAAAAACAATATTCCAGTTCTAGTTAGAGCTCTGGTAGAGCTTTCATAGAGATGCCCACATCTCAAATGCATAGTCTTTCTTAGTCAGGTGGGGAATGATGTGATCTCTCACTGCATCACACATCATTCTCTTTGCCTTGTTCTTCCTCTTCTTAAAATCTGCTAACAAGATGAGAGAAGTAGCAGTAGGAATAGGAACATGAGACTCAACTATATCCCATAGTTTGAGTTCCTCCAAGGCAAAGACAATCCCAGCCTTCTAAGGAGACCAGTTTCTAGCTCCAACTAGGCTATCCTCCACACGCATCTGAGATGATGACATCACTGCCCATTGCACTCAAACTGATGCTCAAAGTGTAAAGGTCAACACAGGTGTGAAAAGAGGTACCCAGACAACGACCTCACTCTTAGCAATATAGATGTGAAAATATGTCGTGAAAAATCAACCTCACTCCTACCAAGTAGGTGTGAAAAGAGACTAACGAAATGTCCACCAACTGCTCTACCAATCTCCACAAAACTTCTGCCACTAAACTCTGTCAATGGTTGTACACAAAATCTGCCCAAAAGATGTCTTAAACAGTCCACAAAATGTTGTCCAAAACTCAACAAGAAATCAGCCACCAAGATCTGATACCATGAAGATTTTCCAGGTCCTAACAAGCTGCCAACTAGGTCTGTCTTTGACCTCAAGTTGGCTCTAAGTTTCAACTATCAAAGAAGGGTTTTCTGTTGTTTTATAACAACAAACTGTTCAAGAACTTCTTTGTTGTTTTGTTACAGTTACATAGGCCATTTAGGTGCTCTAGCATGTAGTTTTTGTCACCAAGATGTTAGCACATGCATACCATAAATTATGTAACACACCTAGAAATATTTACTTCTAAAAATATTGTGGTTCTAAACACTAGCATACATGAAAACGAACACAAATATTTTTGGTCAACATGACCCTGGATAAACCCCCCCATGGGGAATACCAGTTTGGAATAGATGTATATATAAGGCCTCAAAGAAAAATGTACAACACGAAAAACATACACAAGTGAACCTGATACAATAGCAATCCTTCTCAGATGCCTTGAATTTCCTTGAAGACTTCCCTGCTAGCCTCTTGAAGTAAGGCGCCCTTTGCCTTGGTGTGCCTTCCTTCCTTTTCTTTCCTTTGTCCCTTTTCCATTTTCCTTTGCTTTAACCTTGCTCTTGCTTGAACTTTGAACCCTTTCTTGCCTTTGGATTTGCCTTGTAGTATCTCCCTCCTCTCAAGATAGCCTCTCACAAAGGTATGGTGCGCCTCTCTCCTCAAGTGCGCCCCCTTCTCTAGCAAAATCCATAAGTAGCGCCCTCCTTCACCCTTGCACCCTCTACACCCTAGAGTGTGCCTAAGCAAGTGATGTAGACCTCTCAATAGTGTAGGAACCTCCCACAAGCTAGAAGTAAGCTTCCTCTCTCAGGAATGCACCTCTCCTTCTAGCAAATGCGTCCCTACTCAAGCAATAAATCAACCATGGAAAGCATCTTCCCTTTCCATGTGCCTTCCATCTCCTATGGAACGCGCCTCACCTTAACAAGAAAGGAAACCTCAACTAGATGCACCTCTCCTCATGTGATGCGCCTCTTCTCCCAAGAATGCGCCCTCTTCAAGTGCTTGTGCCGCTCTCTAGTAGCATGCTCCTTCCATCACAATATAGCCCAACCTCCATGGTAGACTAGTGCCTGTTAAGTTTCTTGCTTAATCTATTATTATTAATCCCGGGTTCAATAGTAATTATTACAGTTATAACAACATGATAATAAGAATATTACTAAAAGAAACAAGATCACAGAGTACACAAGCATTTATCCTGGGAAGCCCTCAAGGGGAATAAAACCCAACAAAACTTCTTTAATATAGATTTAATAACCAAGTACAGTACCAGAATAACTCTCTCTTTATTAGAAACAAACTACCATGATGCTAGACCAGAAAATAATCAAAGAACCATAGCCAATCCAATGCCAAGACAATAAACCAAACACTAGAGAATATCCTCTCCCAAGCAATGCGCCTCTCTCTCTTCCTTCTTCCTAAAACTGGTAAGTGAAGCTTCCTTCAATACTTGCGCACTAGATGAGTGAGCTGAGTGAGTGAACAAATGAGGTGCTGGATTTCTTTATTTATGCAAACTGGCAAGCACTAAAAGGAGGTGCCTCTTCATTGGCAGGGCCAACTTCTCTTTCTGGTTAGTTAGAACCACTTTAATTTGCCTAGGGGCTGAATTCTTAATTTGCATATTACATTTAGGATTTGACCAATCCGCAAAAGGGGATAAGAATATTCTTTGTAGTTACACAATATATCAACACTTCCTCTTAACAAGAAGGATATTCTTTATCTTTTGAGAGGTCACTGGATTTCATCATCAACTGAACAATATTATCTGGGAAATATCATCAACTAGATAATCATCATCAACTAGACAACAACATCAACTGGGCAACATCATCAACTGGGTAACGACATTAACTGGATAACAAGAGGCATCAATATAATCCACTTGGTCATCTGGCATCACGATCACTAACTGGTTCTCCATGAATCCATATTAAAGAAGTTTTGTTCTCTTTATCTTCACGTAGAATATAATCTTTCTTATATTCACACAGAAGATATCTTATCTTCACAAAGAAGATGTCTTATCTTCACACAAAAGATATTCTATGAGTTTTTCCATTCCTTTTATGTTCTCCCTTCTCTTGTATTCATCTATCTCACCCATCCACTGGGGAGGACTACTACCATAGATTCTCTCCTAGTCATCCCACATGAACTAAAGAAGCTAAGATTCTAGTCTGGGCAAGACTAGACTCCCTTTCCATGATCCACGCAGGATCCTGATACAAACCTCAAGAGCCAACTAACCATTCCATATGGTCAAGGTTTGTGTTCTAGGCTACTCAATGCTTGGCCAGAGGAGAGTATTTGCCTGCTGCCCCTTGGAGAAACATCCACACTCCTCTCTATGAGGGTGGTCACACCCCTCTCTACGAGGGTATTCTAGCATGTCCCTAGAGTATCCAAAACTCAACACTTGGACATAGGCCAACCTTGGCAAATTTCTCATTCCCATTCTCTACGAAGGTCTCTTCTATTTTCTTTCTCTATGAAGGTCTCTTTCTTCTCTACGAAGGTCTATCTATGGGATCTGAAAAAAAATCTCTTGTGGTCCAAAATATTTCCATGGTATAATACCATGCTACCCATCTGTTGGGCACCATCCATCTACTGGATAACTTTCATATTGATCAAAATATCTCATTACATGTATCCACTGAGTAAACTGTTCCATGGACCACTGCTTTTCTAACTGCACCAAATCACGATCCTCCATTTCAAACTTGGAGAGATATCTCCCTCTTGCCCAAAACTAAGAGTTTCTTTAACTATGTAACATCTGATAATCATCATCCTTGAATTTCTCTTCTGTAATATCTTGGGTGCCTTCTTGAGTTCGAACATTTCTTTCTTTCTAACTTCATACTGGATCAACCTGCTCCCTCTGCATCGATAAGAACGATACCGGAGCAACTTGCAGTTACCGACATCTCATCAACTATATCTGAGTATCCATATTTCTCTTCATCTTGAAAATTTCTGTTCTGCATCTTTAGGAGCCTCCTGCTCCTATATAAATACTAGATACTATCTGGTTCTTATTGACTGTCACCATATCATAAGTCCTTCTCATGTTATCTAACTTCTGCAAGTCAAGGCATAAGTTCTTTCTTCCGAGACCTGTAAACTTACTTACAATATTCTTTTTGAGATATGTCACTTAACCAATCAATCAGTAACAATAAGCAATAATCAAATAAAACTATATCATGATTTTTATCAGAGTAGTACACATCCTTTCTTAAGCAAAACTTGTTCAACCATGTACACATCTAAAACCCTAATCATGAATAAGACTTTTTCACTCTTTTTCACTCTAGCTATGAAATTACCAAATTTTCCCTTACTACCATAGCTAAACACATACCTTTGTCACTCTCATGAGTGATCATACCTGAAATAAATATTTTATCTCTTTCTTTATCCTCTTCTTTGATACTTCCTTCATAAATCTGCATAGACACTGAAATAAAATGAGGTTAATTAACATTCTCACAAAAATCTAACTTGTAATGATAAAGTATTAAAGTAAACAAGATACATGAATACTTATCTTTTGTTTTTGTTTGGGGAGGCTCTACGGACTCCACCATTTGCTATCTTTCTTCAGATCAACTATCTTCAACTTAAAGTACATAATCCTCAATTTCTACTAAAGCTCTCTTTGAGGGAGGATATTCCTTTTCCTCTGCCACATGTGCTTGATGCTTTCTTTTCCCTTTTCCTTGAGGACAATCATAGGAAAAGTGTCCCAACTTTTGACATTCGTAGCATTTGATATTTGAGACATCTTTCTTCTTATCTAGAACTCTTACGAAGTTAGCTTCTTTATTGTTCTTCCTGAAAGAACTTCTTTTGTTATTTTGAATTGTAAGAGATTTTTCTTCGTCAACAATTAATCTCTTTTGTTGGTCTGAAAGTCTAGATTCTTCGTGTGTGCAATCTGCTCATAACTTATCAAACATGAGTAACTTACTTCTTGCACACACTCTTTATACAAAAGGAATCCAAAACATTGGAAACCCATTTAGGGTTGTAGTTACAAGCTCTTTGTCACCAATGACATCTCCAATAGCTGCAAGCTGATCTCTAATCCGAGAAACTCTCATAAGATAGGATGCAACAGATTCTGAGTTTTCCATCTTCATATTACGAAGATGATTTCTTAAGGCAAGATTTCGACTAATGTCTTTTCTTTCATATAACATGTTGAGGTGATTCATACATTTTCCTTGCTATCTGTAGTTCAGATATATGAGGGATCAAGTAATCCTTTACTGAATATGACATGATTCTCTTTGCTTTCTTTTCATTCTTCTTATGCTTGGTCTTTTTCTCTTCTTCCTATGGTTCTGGTACACCCACTCTAACATGTTCCAGGAGATCATTCTCGTCTAGAATCATCTGCAACCTATGCTTCCAAGATCTGAAGTTTCTAGATCCTTCCAACCTGTCTTCTACCCTCATATTGGTAGCCATTCTTTCTTGTAGTAGAAACCCTAGCCCTTTGAGCTATAGAAATAATAGCAAAATCAAATTTCTTGGATCTAAAAACTGAACTCACCAAAAGATGCGCTGGATTGAGGCAAGTATGCTGGTATAGTCAGTTTGTGAAAATTCCAATTTTTGACCCTTGAAACTGGACCTGCAAAATTCTAGACTGCAACTTTCTAGTTATGGTTATGGTTTTCTGGTACCAAGTCAAACTAGGGTTTGAATTTTTGGGAGTTCTGCCCACTGAAAATCTTCAATTCCTGTGCCAAAAGATGCACCTAGGAAGGGTGCAATTCCCAATGTGGTTTGTAGCCAAAAATTCCAAATATTCAAGAAACCCTAATTTTTGAATCTCGACAAAACTGAAGACTGAATCTGCGATAATGCTCTTTTAGGCCTACTATGATACCATGTTAAGTTTCTTGCTTAAGCTGTTATTATTAATCCCAGGTTCAATAGTAATTATTACAGTTATAACAACAACATAATAAGGATCTTACTAAAAGAAACAAGATCACAGAGTACACAAGCATTTATCCAGGGAAACCCTCAAGGGGAAGAAAACCCAACAAAACTTATTTGATATAGATTCAATAACCAAGTACATTACCAGAATAACTCTCTCTCTACGAGAGACAAACTACCATGATACTAGACCATAAAATAATCAAAGAACCATAGCCGATCCAATGCCAAGATAATAAACCAAACACTAGAGAATATCCTCTCCCAAGCAATGCGCCTCTCGCTCTTCCTTCTTCTGACAACTGGTAACTGCAGCTTCCTTAAATACTTGCGCACTAGATGAGTGAGCCGAGTGAGTGAACAAATGAGGCGCTGGCTTCCTTTATTTATACAAACTGGCAAGTGTTGAAAGGAGGTGTTTCTTCATTGGCAGGGCCGACTTCTCTTTCTGGGTAGTTAGAACCACTTTAATTTGCATGGGGGGTGACTTCTTAATTTGCATATTACATTTAGAATTTGACCAATCCGCAAAAGGGGATACAAATATTCTTTGCAGTTACACAATATTTCAACAGTGCCAAGCTCAAGCTCCTCCCAAACCCTCAAGCTTGCGTGCCCTCCTCTCCTCAAGAAATGCGCCCAAGTGCTCCTTCTCTTCTCCTCTCCTCTCAAGTGAAGAATGAGTCTCATAAATGCCCTATTCCCTCCTTTAGATTTCTTTGACCAAACCCTATTAGATCAATGTCCTAGATCCAATCTAGCCAAGTCTAATCAATGGGTGAGATTCAATCCCAAAATCTCACTTAGGAAACCCACTTTCCTTAGTTTGTTTTACGTCTATTAATTCACCCACAAAGTGAATTAATTGTCACTTTAATGACTTAAGTGACATATTTCACTTTTGACTTAAATATCCTAAGTCAAAGTTAAATTAGAATCATAAAGTAAAGTAACAAGGGTAATAGTCTCCCCCTTTGTCTTTAGAGACTCACAAACACAAGGGGACCACTTTCCAAGGTAGCCAAATCTCAACACTTTTGTCTCTGAATATTTTAAAGTTGATTTTGGAATCCTCCTTTAATATGTCTTGTTGAATTATTAAGGAGTTTTCATGACTAGAGACTTCACCTGCTGGTCTGATGTTTTACCATGAATTTGTAGAAGGTTCTGCACATCCTGCCAACTATCTTGGTTTGCCAACAACTCTAATTCATCTTTTTGTTGATGTTGATAAGAAGCCTACCCATGTGAGGTCTTCTTTGAATAAATTACACCATGAGGGTCATAATTCCATGTTCTCCTTGTTGAAATCCCATAGCTGAAAGAAGCTTTGTTGTAATTTGCAGTGCTGCCCTGTTATTAATAACAAAAGGACCTACCTCCTTTTTCAATTTGAAAGTCACGTTATGTTTCTTTGGCACAAAATGAACCTCATCTCTGTTTAACCTTTGCCTGATATATTCAAGAGCAAAAATCCTAGGAGTTAAGAACGCAGGTAACAAGAAAGGACAGAGTTGGCAACCATAAACCCTTATTTCAGTGTAATGCTAAAAAATATACCAATCTCCTACTCTTGTGTCTGGATTCAACTATAAGAGTTTTTTACACTCAAGAAAAATTCTAGGGGGATTTTTGTTGAATATTATTTGGTAAGATTTGGTCATGAACTGGTTAATATAGAGAGGAAATACAACATTTAGAGGTTTCCTCTTAATGACAGGAGTTCAATTAATGACTGAATTAGGGTTACCAAGATCATCTTTAATTTTCAACCCTAGATGCATAAAATGGAAAACTTGTGAAAACAGGAAGAGGTGAACCAAATATGGTTGATATCTGAGGCTTCGAAGGGATTCAATTTCAGAGAGCTCATAGTGTATTTGGTCAGCTAGAAATTGGGGAAAATTAAATTGGTAATGGGATTGGTTGCAATTGGACATATGGAAGCCATGATACCCAACCCAAACTTATCTACAATTAAATCGTCATTTCCCCCCAAAATAATAGAAATTATGGAAATAAGACTTCCAGAGTTCTCAGGGAATAATTCAGACTGGATGACAGTATTATCATCAGGGGAGTTGATGTTTTTGCACAGATATGACTTTATCAAGGTAACCCTCTCCTCGGGTTTAAGCTCTGTGAAACACTTGGACGCTATAAGATCATTTAAAGGCTCACTGTCTGGATTCAATGGACATCTCAAAATTTCAGAAAT
>JASDQU010504594.1:99327-118346 GCA_032191745.1 Picea mariana | reverse complement strand
AGAAATACACATTCACAAGAGACACAACATTTATCCTGGGAAACCCTCTAGGGGAAGAAAACCCAGCAAAAACTTCCTTATCATAAATAGCTTATACAATGTTCAAGAGATAACTCAAACCAATACAGATAGTCCTCCCCAAGAGATGTGCCACTCTTCTTCTCCTCTCTTTGGTAATTGCAGCTTGCCTCATAAGAGAAATGAGCAAGTGAGTTGTGTGTGTGAAGTGAGGCGCTAGCCTCTTATTTATACAAAACTGGCACGTGTGAAAGGTCACAACTAGCAGGGCCGACCTCTCACTTTGGGTGGGTAAACCCACCTTTAATTAATTTTGGGTCTTCCATGATAACTGGTGGGGCCGACTTCTTATTCTTCCCTTTGTAATTGTCCAATGACCAATCCGCAAAAGGGGATTTGGTCCTTATACAATTACCGACATGATTAATCCACAATGGGGATTAATCCAATAACAATAATAATAATAATNATTCTCTTCGCAGTTACATTATTTCAACATCTTTGAGAGGAATGACGTGCTAGATCACTTTGGTGTCGTAAACCTTCAAGTCGTCATAACTCCAAGTGAAAACATCTAGGAAATCCTTCATGAGCTTGATGTAGTCTTGTTTGACCTCTGGATTGAGCGTTTTTGATAATTTGATTATTTTCAGGTTCTCCTCAGTCCCGATGTTTCAATATTTGACATCCTCATCATTTGCAGTGATCTTGGGATTTCTAGCCACACCGTTTTCATCAAACATCTTTTCCAACGAAACTAGCCCCTTTGGGATGATGTTGTTTTTCAGTTGTACTATGTCCCTTCCCGCTATTTGGTTCTAGAGAGGGTCGTCATTACTGTGCGCATCTATGCTCTCATCTTCTTCGTAGTAGCACTCATCATCAATGTTTATGTTAGCGAACTCGTTTCTCATTAGGAGGAACCTCTCCACATGTTTGTCGTTCTCAAACACTTTCCAATGTTTGATATTATCAGGGACTATCGACCTATGTTTGACTTCGATATCGTACTTTCTATTTTGAAAGATGGGAATTTTAAAAACCAAGGCTGAGGTGGCCAATGCATTGGCAATTTGATTCTTTCCCCTTGGGATCGTCGATAGCTCATACTCCGAGAATTCTTCGAGGAGGTCCAACGCTAGGTTTCTGTATGCTCTCAGCCTGGGGTGTTTGGATTGATACGTGCCTTTCACCTAGTTTATAACCATCTTGGAGTCTCTACGCATTGATATCCTCTTTGCGCCTAATTCTTTCAACACCTTCAAGCCCAAAATCATTGCCTCATACTCAACCATGTTGTTTGTACATTCGAACGCGAGATTGTATAAGAACATTTTTGTGGCCACCTCAGGTGGGCTTATCCATACGTTGGCCCCTGCTCCTTCCTTACTGACAGCGCCATCGAAACTCATGTTCCATGTCTCGTTTTCCACGTGGTTCTTTGGGTCGACACACTCTGTTGCTTGTCGCGTGGCTTCCTCATCGACGGTCATGAGGGATGTTGGTTCTTCCTCTTCAAAACTCAGGGCATTGTAGAATATGGAGGAGTTGACCTCAGTGTCGACGTAGTAGATAGGATGGTTATTTGGCTGCATCTTACTGCTTACCATGTATTTCAACAACACTTCTCTGTACAATCGTCTATCCTGACCAAAGATAGGAATGGTGGCATATGACATGTCCATTTGCAGAGTCCCCTTTAACTTTGCGGCCCACGACCTAGAATGCAGCATGCCAAACTTAGGGGGTATGTCTGCCACGACCACATCCATAACCATGTTCTTCGAAGAAATTTGGGCCAGTGATAATACCAAGTCCTTGATGATACCCGGGCACTTGACTTTCCTCGAATCAAAAGAAAAAAGGTCCTTATAGGGCCTGGTAATGTCCAAACCCAACTCATCCATGATCACCTTTGGCATGAGGTTTTGTGATGTGCCTGAATCCAGCATGACATTATGCAGGGTCATGTCATGAACTTTTAGACTGACATAGAACGGGGGAACTTCCTCAGTATCACTTGTTTCCTCAACGCGTGGACCAAACATAATAGCAAGGTGATCATCTTGGACATTCAAAGTATCGAGGGTCCCTCCCATTTTTATCATTTTAATAATTTTCTCCCGATATTCACCCTTTCTGATAAGTTCGTTAAAAGGGACAGAGATTTTGATCTTGGCCATTTCATGCTTGAAGTTAAAGGGGGGACAAACCTTCTCTACCTCTTTTCCACATGCTTCCCGGCTTGTTTCCAGCGCTTTCCTCGAGGCCTCTTCCTTTGACTTTCCCTCTTCAATTGCAGCCTTGGTCGTGTTGTCTGGCTTCAGTCGACTTGTGGAAGGGGTATCCATCGGGGCTTTCCTCGAGGGATTTGTCTGTTGAGGCTCTCTGATGGGGTTTGATAGCTGAGACTCTACAGACACCCTTTTCTTCCTGAGGTTGTATTTCTTTTGGAACTACATAATGGAGTTGTGATAACCTTTTCTGAATTCTTTTGTTTCCCAAGACAGCGCATCATCCGCTTCACAAAACAATGTGTTAGAAACAATTCTTGTAAGAGGGGGAGTTTCTCTCTGGATTCAGTCCCTTGGCTTAAAATGCGAAGAAATGAGGATTAAAAACCCATCAAATGCATTTTATTCAAAGGCCACAACCATGAGCACCAAGCGCAACACATAGAAAAGTTCATTTCGGGCTCAAAATCAAGCGAGAGGGCAAAGAGAAATTTTCAACGGTGAGGATTTTTCATCCGGGCAAGATCGATGGTCATCGAGTGTTCAGGGCCATGAAGTTGCTTGGGGTTTAACGTAGTGAAGAGACCGGAGACAAAGTGCCCATATTCCACAATTTAATCTGGGTCGTCCGATCCTGCGGGGACAAGTGGCATAGATCTGAGCTTTCGTAGCTATGGTCACCAAGAGAGAAGGGAAGAGATGCATCGTGAATCCCCAGTGTGAGAAATCCCGAAACGATCAGGACCATTGAATGACTGAATATCTCAATCATCCAGTCAAGCGACACACGGCATGCGATTAAGTCTGGTCGCCATTTCGGCAACCGGGACTTTGAAGGACAGTGGGTCGCTCCTCCACTGCATTAGGAATCGTCGAAACGCAATTTGTGAAAGCTCCATGGGGTCTTGCCCACAGTCTTGGCACATGGTCTCAAATTCATAGGTCTGAAAGGAGTGAGGCTATTTAAGCTATGCACTCATCGAAAGATGATCTGATCTGTTGATCAAGAAGGGATCTGAGCCGTCGGATCTGATGTTTCAGAATTTCTGTTGTCGGGGTTTTGAAAGACAAGGGGTCGCCTCCCCCCATTCACCGGAAGTCGAAATCGCGGCTAGCATCTAGGAACTAAACACACGGTCATGGCTCCTAGGTCGTATGGATGATAGGGTTGGCGACGTGGGCCTTCCAGGGATTATTGTGGCCATCATATTAAGAGCACATCTGACCGTTGAATTCCAAAGAAGCCTTTCACAAAGTTTGGGCACCAGGGAAAAGGAAAGGAGGTGTATCATGGATCCCCGATGTAAGACTTCCCGACAGTGATCGGGCTCGTTGATCAAGGATCAATCTGAGCTATCCATGCAGAGACGCGTGGTCACAGCCCCAGGTCCCTATGAGAATGGAGCTGAGAAAGGAGGCTAGCCACAAGAGCATGATCGTCCCCTGTGCATGAGGTCTCGGCCACCGCCATGAAGAGAGCAATTAATGAAGTTTGAGCAGGTTGGTGAAACCTCGGCTCAAGCCATGAATGGAATGTGTGGGGGGGGGTCTGAAACATTCAACCCGCGGTACTCCTGTGCATAGGTCCCCCTACAAGAGCCATGTCGATCTGATGTCTGTGTCAGACAGAAGAGCCTACGCATGTTAGTTTGGAATTTAATGGCTCAGCTACCCTCCTACTGCCAAGGAGTCAAATTGCTCTAAGTATATATACTCAGTTTTCATATTTTGTAAGGATCGATGGTAGAGCTAAGATCCCAATTGTAAATATTTAACGAAGCCTCTAGTTCTCTGGTTATAGACTGATATTTGAGACTTCTTGCTTAATGGAATCTAGCCTCTTCCTCTATTTTTTCCTCTGAATCTTAGAGCCCGGGCATGGATGATCCAGTTGGGTGTTGTAATGACTATATAATGTATGTTTGATTATATTAGTTTTGCAGCATTTTAAGTTTCTTGAAGTTTCTCAGATCTGAGAGGATCTCATATTTGAGACTTTTCCCTTTTTATAGGCTGCTAGAAGACCGGATGTCCAGAGCAGACTTTATTTCCTTTGTTTTTCCCTCCACTTACTCACCACTATGCAAAATTACTGGCTTAAATTAGATCAAGACCTCACCTGTCTTAGTTGTTCCAACCCAGTTTTCTGAGTTAAAACGATATTGTTCTGAGTTTACTTCCATTCGATCACCTTTTATAAACAAATTGTGACATTTAAACTGATGGGTATCGGGCTTGTCCTGATCGCAATCTGAGGCCGACTTCCGGTGCTAACATTTATGGCACCGTTTCCAGGGAAGAAATTGAAGATTTTCCTTGGGATTGAGCGACAAAGCTTACTGGGTCTGAGGGTGCATCAGAACCTAGTACATCGAATATTGCAGTTGTGCACCTGGCGAATCCAATGTTTCCACTTCATTGTTTGAGTTGTGGCTACTTTTAGCACACCTGAAAGATGACCCAGAGGAGCTTTCTCGAGAAGGTTTTCAGCAGCTTCTTTCTTAGCTTGAGAAGTTCTCTGGGGTAATGACAACGTTAGGATCTGGCCTTTGATGGTGAACGAAGACCACACACATTCAAAGCTATGCATCTTTCACCTGGTGACTCCATGATTAAGGGATCGATTTGCGACTTCGTTGTTTTGAAATGGAAAGGATCCTGGCTCGAAGGTTTGCTCCTTTTGATTTTTCTATTGTTCCTGGTTTTCCTAATGTTGTCCCTACTGTGGATGAATGGGGTGATTATTTGCCCATATTTAGAGAGCGTAAAGAGGACAACCATGCTTATCATCTCCATGAGTTTCATGAACTCATGCATCGGTGGGAGATACATCATGAGGATGTATTATTAAAAATGTTCATGTTCTCATTGGACGGGGATGCCCGTGAATGGTATCGATCCTTGCCCCCTGCTAGCATCTCCTCCCTGAGAGAGTTTCATGCAACTTTCAATAGACACTGTCAAATGTGTTATTCCTCTGATTTAATTTGTCATAACTATTGTGAGGGGTATAGAGATGGTGTTCAGGACATAGTTCGTTCTTGCAAAAGCTGTGAGGATGAAGGATATACCTCGGAGGAGTTGATAGAGTTGGTACAATCACTTTCTGCAAGACTAGAAAAAATTGAGGCAGATCATGCTTGCTTCTCTTATGAAGAAAGCACAGAGGATTTTCCAGTCCTTGAAGCATATATCCTTGACAGTGCTATTGATGATGATAGCATTGAAGATTTCATGACTGTAGAGGCCTTGCATTTTTCTCCTGACGTGCCTGTTGTACCAAGCTTTGATGATTATTCAGATGAAGAGCAGCAGAGCCCCACATCATAGTTTGTTGAACAGAGGAGCATCCATCCTGTGTATGACAACTACGAATCGGATTCTGAGATGGATATGCAGGATTTCCAAGAGAAGACTGTAAACCTTATCCTCTGTTCATTAAATAAGATCATCATGAGGAAACCATCCATCCCGAGCCTGCAGAAGACCCTAAGCAGCATGATGAGGAGCAGATTTTTCCCACGAGTCCTGTTTATGATGAATATGAATCTGACCCTTGGGAAAGCCAAGAGTTTGAAGAAGAAGAACCAGAGGAGCAGCAAGAGGTGCATTTTACCTCCTGTTCAAATCCGATCAGCGAGCAGCCATCACTTAAGATCAATCATCCCCCATCAACTTCTCATCGACATGTGCCCACCAGAGACATTCAACCATGCATGATAGCTGCATAGCAGAGGAGGCTACCCATCACCCATTTTATGGAGTTTTCCATTGGTCCTATGAGCCTGTGAAGGAATACATGGAGTTGTATTTCCTTCATGATTTGCAGCCACCCAGCTTCATCCTAACCTAAGCCTTAGGATGGGAGTTGAAGGATGTAACCATTTTGCTATCGCAGTTGCATCATCTTCTAGTGATCATTGACAGAGTGAAGGAGCTTCCATTCAGAAAGTTACTTGAATGGCTATGGTGGAAGTTTGCTTTCACCTAGCCCCATGTAAAGGAATTTATTAGTTTAGGATTGTACATAAATAAGCTCCTTGGAGCATGTGTGTTTATTTTTTATTTCACTTATCAGCATGTATTTTTAAGCAGGGTGTTTTGAGCTCAACTCCATAGCCCAACAGAAGGTGACTAGAACTACAGAAGGAGTTCTTAGAGCATCGCAGGGACGACTCTATCCTCCATGGGGCCTAATGTTAGCACCAATTCTTGTAAGGGGGGGAGTTTCTCTCTGGATTCAGGCCCTTGGCATAAAATGTGAAGAAATGGGGATTAAAAACCCATCAAATGCATTTTATTCAAAGGCCACAACCATGAGCGATGAGCGCCAAGCACAACACATAGAAAAGTTCATTTCGAGATCAAAATCAAGTGAGCGGGCAAAGAGCAATTTTCAACGGTGAGGATTTTTCATCCGAGCACGATCAATGGTCATCGAGTGTTCGGGGCCATGAAGTTGCCCGAGGTTTAACGTAGTGCAGAGGCTAGAGAGAAAGTGCCCATATTCCATGATTTAATCAGGGTCGTCTGATCCTACAGGGACAGGTGGTGCATATCTGAGCTTTCGCAGCTTTGGTCACCAAGAGAGAAGGGAAGAGATGCATCGTGAATCCCCAGTGTGAGAAATCCTGAAAGGATTAGGACCGTTGATCGACTAAAGATCTCAGTCGTCCAGTCAAATGACACGCGGCATGCGATTAAGTCTGGTTGCCATTTCGGTGACCGGGACTTTGAAGGACAGCGGGCTACTCCTCCACTGCATTAGGAATCTCCGAAACACAATTTGTGAAAGTGCCATGGGGTCTGGCCCACGGTCTTGGCGCCTAGTCTCAAAGTCATAAGGCTGAAAGGAGGGAGGTTTTTAATTTATGCGCTCATCAAAAGATCAGTCAATCCATTGATCAAGAAGGGATCTAAGCCATCGGATCCAGTGTTTCGGCATTTCAGTTGCCGGGGTTCTAAAAGACAAGGGGTCACATCCCCCCATTCACCGGGAGCCAAAATCTTGGCTAGCGTCTAGGAACTAGACACATGGTCATGGCTCCTAGGTCGTATGGATTATAGGGTTGGCGATGTGGGCCTTCCAGGGATTATTGTGGCCGTCATATTAAAAGCAAATCCAACCGTTGAATTCCAAAGAAGCCTTTCACAAAGTTTGGGCACCAGGGAAAAGAAAAGGAGGTCCATCGTGGATCCCCGGTGTAAGATTTCCCGACAGTGATTGAGGTCATCGATCAAGGATCAATCTGAGTCATCCATGCAGAGATGCGTGGTCACAGCCCTAGGTCCCTATGAGCATGGAGCCGAGAAAGGAGGCTATCCACAAGAGCGTGATCGTCCCCTGTGCATGAGGTCTCCGCCACCGCCATGAAGAGAACAATTAATGAAGTTTGAGCATGTTGATGAAACCTCGACTCAAGCCATGAATAGAAGGTGTGGGGGGGGNAAAGTTTGGGCACCAGGGAAAAGAAAAGGAGGTCCATCGTGGATCCCCGGTGTAAGATTTCCCGACAGTGATTGGGGTCATTGATCAAGGATCAATCTGAGTCATCCATGCAGAGATGCGTGGTCACAGCCCTAGGTCCCTATGAGCATGGAGCCGAGAAAGGAGGCTATCCACAAGAGCGTGATCGTCCCTTGTGCATGAGGTCTCCGCCACCGCCATGAAGAGAACAATTAATGAAGTTTGAGCATGTTGATGAAACCTCGACTCAAGCCATGAATAGAAGGTGTGGGGGGGGGTCTAAAACATTTAGCCCGCAGTACTCATGTGTTCAGGTCCCCCTACATGAGCCATGCCGATTTGATGTCCCTATCAGACAGAAGATCTCGCATAGGCTAGTTTGGAATTTAATGGCTCAACTACCCTCCTATTGCCAGGGAGGTGAATTGCTCTAAGTATATATAATCAGTTTTCATATTTTGTAAGGATCGATGGTAGAGTTAAGTTCCCAATTGTAAAGATTTAACAAAGCCTCTGGTTCTCTGGTTATAGACTGATATTTGAGACTTCTTGTTTAATGGTAGCCAACCTCTTCCTCTCCTTTTTCCTCTGAATCTTAGAGCCCGGGCATGGATGATTCAGTCGGGTGTTGTAATGACTATATAATGTATGTTTGATTATATTAGTTTTGCAGCATTTTAAGTTTCTTGAAGTTTCTCGGATTTGAGAGGATCTCATATTTGAGACTTTACCCTTTTTAAAGGCTGCTGGAAGGTTGGATTTCCAGAGCATACTTTATTTCCTTTGTTTTTCCCTCCACTTACTCACCACTATGAATAATTACTGGCTTAAATTAGATCAAGACCTCACTTGTCTTAGTTGTTCCAACCCAATTTTCTAAGTTAAAACGATATTGTTCCGAGTTTACTTCCATGCGATCACCTTTTATAAACAAATTGTGACATTTAAACTGATGGGTATCGGGCTTGTCCTCATCGCAATCTGAGGCCGACTTCTGGTGCTAACACAGTGCATTATCTGTCTCCAACACAAAATCAAGGTTTTCGCTCATGTATTGATCATGTTCGCCCTTTGTTAAAAACACGTGCGGGTTCTTTTCATCGCAACAATGCATTTGGTCTTCGAACATCTGATCGAAGTCCTCGTCCGCGTAATTGTTTTGGAACGGACACCTTGCCTATTGGTCGCCTTGGTCTCTCTGCTCCCTTTGTCTGATATGAGGAACTTGACCCCTTTTGAGGTTCTGATTTCTGGGCTAGGGTCATGTTGTTCTCAGGTAGTAGGTATGTTTCCCATGGACATTCTTTCCATCAATTTTTCCATCGTCTTCAACATCAAGTCAAACTTGTCGTCTGAGGACTGAGATGTCGATGGTTGTGCATCCCCTTGGGGTTTCTTATCGCCTCTGTTTAATATTTGTTTGATATTCCTCGATGCCATCATGTTTACCTCGACTTCGATTGTGTCGCTCATCATGGAATCTAGATCTGTTGATCTCCTTTCTCTCAACAGCGGGCGAAATCGTTGTCGAAGGAGTCGACGTATCGTAGTTGCGCAGCCCCAGGGGTGACTAGACTTCTACAGGAATTGAGTAATAAACCCACATGAAATGGGCTGAGAATTCTTGCACCATCTCCACCAATGCCCTCTTCATATTATTGTACTGTTTCAACAACTGCAAAGGGTTCTTCTTGTCTCCCCATCTAGTAATGAAAGATGTTTCGAATGAGGCGAAGTCTCGAATGTTTTATGTCGGAAGGGCTTTGAACCATTTCCTCACCTCCCCCGAAAGGCTCTACGTGAACAACCTCATTTTTGCTTCTGCATAGTCTACCTCCTCTAGGTCGACGAAATCATTGAACCAATCCAGATGCCTCTGGGCTGAAACATTCCCTTCAACATCATAGAGCTTAATCCTCTGGCTGTAATTTTGGGGCAAATCGTGCAGTTGGGATGGCAGAACAAGGGGGGTGAATGTGGCGGCCATGGCTCTAGAAGGGTTGGGTATTTGAGGGATACTATTAGGTATCAGGGCTTGGAATCTCTTATGGTCGAAAACTATCTCCTCCAAGCTGGTTTCTGACTTAGACCTTAGCAGGGTTTGCTTGAATAATGCGTCAAACTCAAAGTCATCAATGCTTTGCGTGTTGTCTTTGGGTAAGGACAGGCTTATGTCTAGGTAATAGAATGGGTCTAACGCTTGCTCTCTAGTCCTACGCAGAAGTTTCTTGGGGTCGCACACAGGCTCTATAGTTTTTGGTTCAGGATTTTCTCTGGTATAGATCGTCTTCGTAGCCAAGGTTCCTGAACCACGCTACTTGGTGCTACTAGTCTTTTTGACTAGAGTCGCCAAGGTTTATGAACTGTGCTACTTGGTGCTACTAGTATTTTGACTGGAGTCGCCAGGGTAAAGGTTTCAGCCAATAGAGATGTTTGTCCCTCTGTTACCCTCAGGGGTCAAAACTGTAACTTTAGTCATTCTCCCAGGGAAAATTTATTCAATTTCGTCCCCGACAATGGCGCCAGAATGTTAGCTCTCTATAAACTTCATTTTTCTGAGAAACGAATGACATAGGCAACCTACAAACCAACTTTGAGATCCGAAACTAGCCTTTCGGACCTGGAGAGGGCTCTTTCAAGAGACTCTGTCTCGATACAGGATATG
This sequence comes from Picea mariana, assembly GCA_032191745.1. Taxonomy (NCBI): domain Eukaryota; kingdom Viridiplantae; phylum Streptophyta; class Pinopsida; order Pinales; family Pinaceae; genus Picea; species Picea mariana. Next base: position 107,962 of record JASDQU010504594.1, on the reverse strand, counting down.
GATTTGAGCTATCGATTAGATTTAAACACCTTTTAAATAATAAGTTCTGGTTATATTGGCTCAAGAGAGTAAGACCTTGGGCTATGGAGTCGGTTCGAGAAAATGATAGAAACAAATGACTCGATGACTAAAATTGAGAGGATAAAGGATAAGTGAGCAACAATCTTCAGTGCAAAATCGTTGTGTGTGGTGGGAGAAGAACACATGAAGCAACTCAGAGAACCAATGAGGATGAATTTGGAGTTAACTTAGAGGAAAATGGTTTGTCTAAATGGCATGAAACCCAGGGCACTGTGCAGTGAATCCCAGGTTCGAAAATACATTCCTATTTAGACAGAAATAGACATGAATAAATAATATAGGAAGTACGTATGCAAAGAAAGGAAACAATACATCCAACTACTACAATTAGAATCTTTTCATCAAGCTTCATCACTTTTGCATTAAATTTCGATCGAGCTCAAACTACATTCAATAGTCACTGTCTACACTAGTTTTCCAACCAACCTGACTTACATTTAAAAGATCAAATATATAGGTGGGCTACCCTGCGTTCTAGCTACTACCTCTAGAATTTAGGAAACTGATTGTTCTATGCTAAATGACTCTTTGCATGACGTCTCTCCAAAAATAGAAAACAACTGCATCTAGTCGCATCATGACTACTTGTATTATGCCACGAGGATTTAGTTATTAGCAAGGTCTCATCATGGGGAGAGTGATGTGTCAATTCCTTCCTTCGACAATATATTTGAACAATCAAGTATTCTGTCAGACTCCAGCCATCAACTGTAACGGCCTTGATTTCTGCCATGCGCTCATTTGTTGGGGTGCATTCGTGGCGAGTGGTTGTTGACTGTCGTGGTCGTTACCAAAAAGACAAAAATGTCTAAAGGTGATATCTCCTTCAAAACTGTCAAGATCCGTGCTATGTTTGAGGATACGAGAATGAACTTAGTTAATCATGTTTCCTCTGCGCGCTGGCAATAGATGCGTCGACTTTCTCCTCGGTCACTTCACATTCTCTGAACTACTTTGCATTCCTTTCTTCTGACAGACTATGTGTTTTGCGTAGCTATACAATTGTATCTTTTGCCTCTCTGAGATGTCTCTTAAGCCACGTCACATTTCCTTCGTGGCCTTGCGATCTTGACACTTCAAGGGTCTTTGTTGCCAATTGTCGTCTTAGTTCCCTGTTTTCCTAGTAAATCTCGACGATAGCGAGTTGTGCTTGTTTCAGCTATTGGGACGATTCTTGAACATTTGCACCTTCAATATTTGTCCTTCTCGATCTGTTCCAGCTTTCTCGGCTTGTACCTTCAGTCGGTTCCAGCCGAATGGCACGTATAAGTGATTCTTTGGAAGTTGACCTCGCGCGCGATTCTCTTGGGACCAAACTTTCCCCAGCTTCCTTGTTCTTCTTTGGCCTACCCCTTCTCCGGGGCATTTGTTGTTGGGGGGACAGGGCTTTCGAAGTTCTTTCTTTCTGTGCAGTCTCTTCCAATACGGCCTCTACGCGGTGTGATATTTCCCTTTCTGCGTGGAGAGGGAAACCTCCCTTTGGATCCTTGGGGATGCCTACTGTGAGCAAGAACAAATCTCAGTCGCTTTGGGGCTCAGGCATAGCGCTTCTACCACTTTGCATGCCCTTCCTTATGTTTTGGGGGGTTGCCATGGTGCAATGTATATTTGTCCTGCGCACGATGGAGTTGGCACGGGCCCAAGGCAGGAAACTTGATCAACCTGGGCTTGCAAGAGAGAACTACAAACAATGCATAATATTAGCGGGTGAGTAGAATGCATGCAGAACACCTGAAATTTATAACAGAGCGGGCGGGAGGTGGAATCATGCTAGGGAACACTGAATTCATGGCGACTAGATGTTTTGAAATGAACTGAAGATCTCTTGTGGCACATCCGCGCGACGATTACGTTTCAGGGCATGTAAGGTACAAATCATAAAGGCTGCAGAGCATACATGATATGAGCGTCATGATTTTCATTCTTCCAGCGTTCATAAAGAGTTGATGATGGTCACTACACTTGTCGATGCGACTTCTGTAAAACAACTTGCCCCGACCCGAGGCACGCAAGGACTTCCCTTATGACAGGACCTGACTCTTTTGGAACAGACTCATACTTTTATACATGTTTCAACTCTAACATCCCTTCCCAAGGGCCAAACGACCACTTGCTTGACTTCGACCTCTATGTTGTCTATACCCTGACCTTACATTCTTTGACATATGGACATAAACCCGACTAAGATCGTTTCTAACTAAAAATGGAAATGACAGTGCTAACAATATCCATAGTAACCTGCCTAGGACAAAGACAAAAACCAAGAACATCTCCTAGAGGAGATCAATTCTATCTTGCAAACAAGTGCGTCGTTAGTACTAAACAGTGAGCATTTACATAATGATTATTGTACTAACAATATTCAAGTATCACTAAACATTTGATAGCAAAAAGTACTCAACAGTAATAGAACTCTAAAGACTGGTGTCTCGGTTACAATATTTATTTAAGATGCAACAATATAAAAATTATCAAACCTGATATACAAACCTGGTGTCTTAATTGCTAGGGAGGGTGAGTTATTCCTCTGAATGCACTAGATCTATCATCCCTTTGTCATTTCTTGGACAAATGTCCTTTTTCCAAGTGTACATCTCCTGCAAACACCCTCATGATATAACTTATATACAAGTGTGTACCTCTAAAGTTTGTAGCACCATCCAACTTGTGTTCTAATCTTAAGGTTTTTGCAACCTGCAACTGGAAACTGCAACTGGCGACTGGCAACTGCAACTGTAACTGGTAACTACAACTACAACTGCAACTATAACGAGAAATTTCAACTTTCACCAAGTTGTAATCTGAGACCACCAGGAGGTGTGCTAGGCTAGGGAAAGCGAATATATGGAAAAATTAAACTCAGCGTCCTCCAATAAGTTTCTCAACGAGCTTGACAAGTTCAAGTATGTGCAACGGCAAACAGAAACTATGTAGTGGAAATATTTCAACTAACTTTGATACCATGTTGGTGTTGTTGATGTTTCGATAGCTATTGGAGGAAATTTCCTCTAGAAGACCTTGCTTAGATGAAGAGAAGATTCCAGAAGTCTAGGAAGACCATTAAACAACAAGAAGAATATCCAGAAGAGAATTCATCCCACATAGAAAAGAATAAAGTAAAAATAAGATTCCCAGAGAAGAAGTCGACCCAGGCTGTTGACTTGAAGACTATAAATAAGGAGGACGTCTAGCTCATTTGGACACACTCACAACACACTCTCTCATTGATGAAATGGTGCACAATTCTGAGGAGGAATAGGTGACGCAGAGCTAGGGTCTTGGTTATTCTTGGTGGCTACTTTATCTTGTGTGTTGTCTCTCTAAGGAGGTGTGTTCTTCTTGTAGTGTGTTGATGTTGCAGCAATGAGCACTAGAGGTGCGCTATTCTAGTGCTAGGGTTTATATCTTATCTATGGCTCTTGAGAGCTAGTGAATGGTTGGACTTTGTGAATGGAATCTATCTAAGAAAGGTTGTTGGGTTTTTCCCCCATTTGGGGTTTTCCTGGGAAAAATCTCTTGTGTTCTTTTTGTCTCTTGTTTATGTGGCTACTACATGATATATATGTTAATGGTAATGAAGTAAAAGAACATTGGTAACTCTAACACTCTGTAAATAAAGAAAATCTAACATGGTATCAGAGTTGGTTACCTTCATAACAGTTTGACCACTGGAAGGAAAATGGCTACAGCAGCACCTTGTAGTTGCAATACTTTGTCAAGCTCATCAACCACTATCCCAAGGACATTGGGGATAATTCTTTCACAGAGCAGTGCACCCTACCCTAGCACACCCCCTGAAACCCTCAGCGTGCATTTTGGTGAAGTTTGAAAAATCGAGGTTTTTTCAGTGCTAGGGTTTCTACCAACGAAAAATGCCAACCAGCGTGAGAGTTGAAGATAGATTGGATGGAGCAGGTAACTTCAGATCCTAGAAGCACAAAGTACTTCTCATTCTAGAATAGAATGAGTTATTGTATCATTTCAAGTAGGTGCTTCCAAAACCAGAAGAAGAAGAGGCTAAAGCAAACTTCAAGAAGAATGAGATCAAGGCCAAGAGGATCTTGACAGATTCAATAAAAGACCATATGATACCTAATGTATCAGAACTAAAAACATCGAAGGAAATTCTTGATGCCCTAACCAAACTTTATGAAAATAAGAATACCAATTGGAATCTTACTCTAAGGCATCAACTCAGAAATGCGACAATGAACAAGTTGAAAATAGTCATCAATTATTTCATGAGGATCTCGCAGATCAAGAACTAGTTAGAATCCATTGGAAGACATTGAACTCATGACTACTACACTCAATGGATTTCCCTCCTCTCAGGATCCATTTGTTCAAGGGATTTGCACCAAAATCAAATTTCCCAAGTTCAACAAGCTATGGGCAGACTGCACCCAAGAGGAATCTATGTTGATATCCAAATCACAGAAGACTAATGATGACGAAAATCAAGCACTTGTTACCCAAGTAAATAAAAGGAAATAAAGGGAAGAAGGCACTCCAAAGAAATATAAGAGACCACGTTATAAGAAGGATGTGTCAAAGATCAAATGCTACAACTGCAAGGAGATGGGACATTATGCCCCACAATGTCCTCTTAGACATGAAAAGGGAAAGAAAAAGCACCATGCACATGCAGTGGATACTGAAGAGAAAAATTCAAAGGATGAAGAGTATGTCTTTTAGCCGGTGGTGCTTCCAAGCACATTACCGGGAGAGAAACTATGGAAGACAACTCTGTTGAAATAATGTAACTGCAAAGAGTATTCTTATTATTATTGATATTTTATTCATAGGATCAATCCCCATTGTGGATTGATCATGTCGGATATTGTAATAGGACCAAATCCCCTTTTGCGGATTGGTCAATAGACAATTATAATAGGCAGAATAAGAAGTTGGCCCCAGTAGTTAATAAGAAGACCCAGAAATATAATAAAGGTGGGTTTACCCACCCAGATTAAGAAGTCGGCCCTGCCTGTGAAGAGACACTTCACACATGCCAGAACTTGTATAAATAAAGGAGGCTAGCACCTCATTTGAACACAACTCACTTGCTCAGTTTGAGAGACAAGTTCTGATCTGTTACCGACAAAGGAGAGAGAGAGTGGTGCATATCTTGGGAGAGGGATTTTTGTTTTAGCATAAGATCTCTTGGCATTGTATTGGCTATTTATATTAAGGAAGTTTTGTTGGGTTTTCTTCCCCTAGAAGGTTTCCCAGGATAAATGTTGTGTCTCTTGTGAATGTGTATTTCTCAATGATATTGTTCTTATGTTTCTATTATCTATTGAAATGCAAAGAACTATAATAATGGCATAAACATTAACATGGTATTAGAGCCAACCTGAAGGAAGCATATTTCACAAGAGAAAAACGTCACTGTTGCAATACCTGCAAATTAAGGTTTTCAAAAGTGAAGCTTTTCAGCTTCAAAACCACCTAGAAAGTTGYGCCCTCCCCCAAGGATCATTTGGGCACCTTCAGCGCACCTTTTCAGTGGCTGGATCTCCCAAAAAGTGAAACCCTAGTTTCACAAAAGTAACAGAAGTACCAGAAAACCAGTACCAGAAGTACCAGAAGCACCAGTCCAAAAATCCGCAGATCAGATTTGAAGGGGRAAAATTTGGATTTTCTCATATCCAAGCACACCAGGCAACTCGCCTCAGCCAAGCGCATCTCCTGGTAAGTTCAAATTTTGATTCTGAGAACTTTCATTTTTTGGTCATTTTCCTAGCTCCAGGTAAAGATCTTTGCAAGCATTAAGCTTGTTGACAAGTTAGAAGGAGTGGAAAACTTTCATGCCTAGAAGTATAGGATTGGCCTCATTCTTGAAGAGAATGATCTAGCAAGATTTGTCAAGGAAGAATTACTGGAACCCGAAGATGCTACAGAAAAGGAAAATCATCAAAAGGACACAATAAGGGCCAAAAGAATCATTGCAGATTCAATCAAGGATCATCTGATCCCTTATGTGTCATCCAATAAGACCCCGAAAGAAATTTTCGATGCCTTGACCAAACTATATGAAGGAAAGAACATAAACTGGAAGATGAATCTTAGAACTCAACTGAAGAATACAAGGATGCAGAAAGGAGAAATGAGTCAGGAATACTTCTCCAGAATCTCAGAATTCAAAGAACATCTACAAGCTATTGGAGATACCATAGACAAAGACGAACTCATAATGATGTCACTAAATGGTCTTACAAGACCTTGGGATGCCTTCATCCAGATGATATGTGCCAGAAAGGAGAAACTGAAGTTCGACAACCTATGGGAAGAATGCATCCAAGAAGAAACAAGAGTAGCGAATCCTGAAGCGCTACTAGCTAGGGATGATGATCAAGCCCTAGCCACCCACACCAAAGGAGGAAGGAAGAAACCCTACATCAAAAGGGAGACTCATAGAGAGCCTCAACCATCAAACAAATCCAATAACAAAGAATCTCATCCAAGGATATTTCTGAAGAAAGGACAATGCAAGGAAAGATATCTCTCATCTATACAATGCTATCATTGTGATAAGATGGGACACAAGGCGAATTCTTGTCCAGTCATACGAGAAGAATAAAAGAGGAAACATAAGAGGCAACATACCCACATAGTCGAAGATGAAGAGCCACCTATAAATATGATCAAGGATCATGTCTTAATCTCGGCCCTCTCAGGATCGGTAACACCTGGAGATGACACATGGCCCATTGATAGTGGTGCATCAAAGCACATGACAGGTAAGAGAAATACTCTCTCTTGTATTTTAGAAAAGATTTTTTCTCAAAAAGTAACACTTGGAGATGATTAACAATATCCCATCAAGGGAGTGGGAGAATCAAACTACAATCTAGATTCAGAAAACTCAATAAAGATGGAGGGCGTACTCTATGTACCAGGCTTGAAGAAGAACTTACTTTCCATATCAGCTTTAGACAAGAAAGGCTATAGAGTTGCCTTTATAGATGGAGAAGTTCTTAAGTGGGCTAGAGGAGAAACCATAAATGAAGCAATTGTCATTGGAAATGAAGAAAATGGCTTATATACGCTAAAGGGTCACCCAGAGACTACCATGACTCATGCCATTGAAAAATCATGTGAACTTTGGCATAGAAGATTGGCCCACATCAACTACAAGGCGCTACCATACATATGCAAAGTTGTCACGGGTTTACCAGAACTCAAGGTTGATCAAGAAGGCATATGCAATGGATGTGTGCAAGGGAATAATATCAAGAACCCTTTTCCAAAGAGGGATAGCAAAGCAGAAGGAGTACTGGAACTCATTCATTCAGACGTGTGTGGCCCAATGCCATCATCCTCCATTAGCGGGTATGTATACTATGTATCATTTATTGATGACTATNTGCAATGGATGTGTGCAAGGGAAGAATATCAAGAACCCTTTTCCAAAGAGGGATAGCAAAGCAGAAGGAGTACTGGAACTCATTCATTCAGACGTGTGTGGCCCAATGCCATCATCCTCCATTAGCGGGTATGTATACTATGTATCATTTATTGATGACTATTCTCACAAGACCTGGATATATTTCTTGAAATCTAAAGATGAAGTATTCAGCAAGTTCAAGGAATTCAAAGCCTTGATAGAGAATCTTTCTGAAAAGAAGATTAAGATACTCAGGTCAGATAATGGAGGAGAATATACCTCAAAAGATTTTGTGAACTTCTGCAGAGATGTTGGGATCAAGAGGGAACTCACTACTCCCTATAATCCTCAACAAAACGGTGTAGTTGAAAGGAAGAACAGAACAATCATGGAAGTTGTGAAGACTATGATCCATGATCAAGATCTTCCTATGTGCTTATGGGCAGAAGCAGCAATGGCAGTTGTTTATGTGCAGAACTGATTATCCCATAGTGCACTTGGGTTCAAGACCCCGGAAGAGATGTTTACCGGAAAGAAACCAGAGGTAAGCCATCTCAAAATATTTGGCTGCCCAGTCTTCATACACATTCCGAAAGATAATAGAAACAAGCTGGAACCCTCCAGAAAGAAGGGAATATTTGTGGGATACTGTGAGGTCTCCAAGGCCTTCAGAATCTATATACCAGGTCACTACCACATTGAGATCAGCAGGGACGTGACCTTTTATGAAGAAGCAACACTTAAGAAATCAAGAAGATGCCAGCTTGAAGAAGTGTATGATAAGGAACCAACAATTCCTAGGATTACAAAATCCATGAGGGAAGTTCGCAGAGCTGCAGAACCAGTGAGGGAAGTCGTAACTTCCTCTGATGAGGAAACTCTTGAATACCATGATGTAACAGAAGTTCAAGAACCTCCTCAAATGACCTTCTCCCATAAAATAAATCTTTCTTGGGCAAAAGAGCTTATTCAAGATGGAGAGAAGTATGGTGTTCCAGAAGGAACCTCGAGACAGATGAAAATACCAAAGCCATTCTCCAATTACACAGCTTTGATGTGTGATCTCCTAGATGAGGAGCCTACCTGCTTTGAAGAAGCCATTCAAAAGAAGGAATGGGCAGATGCCATGACAGAGGAATACCAATCCATAATAAAGAACAATGT
>JASDQU010504594.1:69988-85346 GCA_032191745.1 Picea mariana | reverse complement strand
TTTGGTTGGTTTGTGCTGTTTTGATCTTGACCGCACAAGAGCGCTAGAGCGAAGCAAGGAACAACAGAGTCCAAGGAAGCGATTACAAGGTACATATCTTCTTCTCACTTCCAATTTAATTCAATAGTTAGATCTAGGGAAAGCGGTATATTCTGTCCTGTTTTGTTCTAGATCCAGGTGGATCTAGGGAGATCGGTTTGTGTCTGCACTCATGGATTTATCTTGAAACAGCAACTGGACCTTTCGCTCCCTCAACCTCCCAGCCAGATTAGTTCTATTAAAGTCAGTCCTCCAAGCCATCCCAACTTACCTCTTCTCAGCCCTAGTTGCCCCCCGATCAGTCATAAAGAAAATAAGAAATTTGCAAAGAAACTTTCTATGGCATGCACACAACCCGAACAAAAAATGGGCCCTAGTCAGCTGGGACAAAGTCCGCAAGCCCAAATCTTTAGGTGGTCTAGGCCTCCGGGACCCTGGAAAATTAAATAGCACCATGGGAGAAAGAATTTGGTGGAGATGGCTCAAAACACCAACAAAGATCTAGGCAAAACTCTGGAAATGAAAATCTGCCCCAAATATGCATCAAAGTTAACTCATAAGAATGCAGGAGCAAATTCAAGGCTCCAACATCTGGAATGCAGCCTGGAAAAACCGACCACTCATACAGGAACATGCTTTATGGGAAGTTCGCAATGGCCAGAATGCCCTATTCTGGATGGATTCGTGGCAGCAAATGCCACCCCTACAACTGGAAGAAGATCTACAATCCTACGAAAATCACATTCAAGACCTTGCCACTCTCAAAGTGGCAGATTTGTGGACAGATACCCTGAGCAACTCTCCTTGGCGAAGCTGGAAATCTACTCATCGGGAACTCCAAGTGGCAATGGATTGTGACCTGCAACACTGGAAACAAGCTACAACCCAAAGGCGAATACGAAAAATCACAGACCAAGACATTCTCAGATGGGGATACACACCTCATGGAAGCTTCACTCTCAAGGAGGGATACACTCTTTAGGAGAAATTCCATAACCTTCAGAAAGATAGCATCTGGAAAACAATATGGAAATCAAAACTCAGGCCTAAAATCTCTACTTTCCTCTAGCTTCTACTTCAAAACAAGATCTTAACCTGGGACAATCTTCAAAGACGAGGTTGCATTGGCCCCTCGATTTTCCATCTCTGCCATCTCCAGGCAGAAACCATGGAGCACCTCTTAAATAACTATCCACTTAGTGAGAACATTTGGAACCAGGCCACTTAGTTCATGAGAAGAACCAAACAAGTTAAAAACAACATCATAAGCACCATAAGGGATTGGGGCTCCGGTTCCTTTAAAATCCCTATCCTGAACAGAACCTGGCAACTCTTACTAGGCTTCATAGTTTGGCAACTATGGAAAGAGAGGAACAAAAGAATATTTCATTCCCAGCAATCTCCTCCTACCCTCCTCTGGAATACAATCCTCCTGCATCTCCAGGAAACTCTTCAGCTACAATTATGGACCAAGGAAGACTTCCCCACTGACCCAGGTGAGCTCTCTCTCCTCAACTCTTGGGGTTTCTCATTTTCACACTCCACCCCTCCTTAGCAGCCCCCCCTTAATTGCAAAATCCCTTAGTCCCTCTAAGTGGCTCCCCCCCCTGCCAGGTTTCCATGAGGTCAACTTTGATGGTGCATCAAAAGCAAATCCAAGACACTCGGGCTATGGAGCGGTCATAAGAAACAACTCGGGCCAAATTCAAAGCCTCATTGCAGAAAACCTCAGGTGCGACACCAACAATTCAGCAGAAATTTGGGGTCTTATCAAAGGAGTGCAAATGGCTCTAGATCAAAACCTCACCTATCTGATCATTGAAGGAGACTCCAAAATCATAATAGAATCGGCAACAAAAATCCTGAATGGCAGAGATCTAGGGAAAATCACTCCCAGTTGGCGCCTCCTTGGCCCTCTTTACAGCTTCCAGGCTCTTCTCAGACCCTCTCTAACTCTAACCCCCTCACACATTCGGCGAAGTGCAAACAAAGTTGTGGACAGACTGGCCAATGCAGGGGTTGACTCTATACAACAGATCATTCTCCATGAATCCAAGCAGACCCAAAGCTCACCCCTCTGGCTCCATTGCGAGGAGCTTGCCCAGCTGGATAGCCCTAATCCGGGCGGGATGCCACCTCTGCCTACTTAGAAATTCTTCCAAGTCAGTAATGATCATAAGCTCAGGAGAGAGGGCGACCGTATGCATCAGAGCAGAAGATCATCAATCGACAGATGATTTTGGGACCTTGGCAATCGGGAGTCAAGAGCACGGAGGATGTTGTTTCCTAGATTCACGAAAAGCGAGAGCGGATCTAGACCGTTGGTGCTTGAGGAGATATGGACCGTCGATTTGGTCCCATTGAGCTGACGCAAGAAAATTTCGGGAACTCGGCAATTGGGAGTCTGCAACGTGGAGGGAGTTGTATGCCCAAGTCATGAAGTTGCGAAATGCGAAATCGTGAAATGAGAGAGAGGATCTGGACCGTTGATCCTAAGGAAATTTGGATTGTCGATCTAGTCCCAAAGGACTCGCAATTTCGAGTATCATAAGAAGGGGAACACTCGGTTCTTCGTTATTCCGAAGCGTGAAATCCCGAAATCGGGAGAGGCCAACAACTGCGAAATGCGAACCCACGATTTAATCGGAGTTGTTGGATCACGGAAGGCCGTAGACCGTTGATCTGATGCAAGTTCGAGGGTTTGAGTTTCGGGAAAGCAGTGCAAGCCACTCCTTCAATAACATGAAGCACGAAGTCAAGCAAATGATCTCAGCTGTTGGTTGCGGGCCACAGTGGACCGCTGATCTGATCTGAAGGTTTCATGGATTTGGACTATGAAGAGCAATGTAATCAGTTCTACCTTCAGTTGCAGGCATTCTTGTGTAAGCAGATAGGCTGCAAGTCTTTTTTGTAAGCTTTCAGTTGGAATTAATATAAGGATCCACTTTTTATTCACAAAAAAAAAAACATCATCCTTGCTATGTGTTTGCCACATTATTATAGCTATTAGTAGGTGATTTTCTACATCAATATGTGTAAGGCTCATTAATGATTTCTACATCGATATGTGTAAGGCTCATAAATATTTATTTACACAATATATATATATATATATATGTATGTATGTATGTATGTATGTATGTATATATGCGCTTATATACTCACAAAATGATTATTATCTTATATTTAAAAAAAAAATGTTTAATCATTATCGATGTATAACTTGAGTGGGCCTAGTGGTTAAGAAAATGTGTTTCCTCCTTGAAGGTCGCAAGTTCAAATCCATAGGGGGGTAGGGTATGTATACCTCCGTAGACTTTAGCAATCAAATCACTGCATTGAGGGGTTCCCTTGTCCCACAAACAAGGAGGTTTCATACACCAATTTGATGTCTTGCTTGGTCGTGACGTTAAAAATAGATTATTATTATTATTATTATTATCTATCTTTACTTGCTCTTTGATATCATGATTAGTATCCAAAACAATTTTCTTGATTTTTTCAAAATTATTCAGTGATGGTTGGTTCTCCTATTATGAATTTGGTGGATACATTAAAAGCACTTTTTAAGAATGTCACAATAAGATATTAAGCAACATATTCATAAGATTTATTTAAAAATAATAATGAAAACTAAAGAGAAGTTATGTATGGACAAGGAAAATTTTAGTGGAGTGTGGAAGTTTTGTACAAATAAATAAAATTTTAGTTGGATATAGAAGTGTAGTCTTATCAATTGAGTTTAGTTTGGGTGGTTAGGAAGAATGATTGTTATCCTCCCCATCCAATGTCAGTTTCCCCAAGTGACATGTTGAGATCTTAACGGGTATATTGTTGTAATGGCTTCAAGCCCTGAAGATTGTAAGGTTTACCTTGGGTACCATCCTCAAAATAAGGGTAAGTAGTCATAGGTTTTCCCCAAACAATACAACCTAAAAAAGAAAAGTGTAATCTCAATGATGGTTAAAATTCAGGCTCGTCATGTTGACAATTGATGTCATTGTGGACAAAAACTTTAAAATTTACCCTCAAATCAAAAAGTGATGCTACTAGTAGCAGTATGATTTTTTTTGGAGTTAAAACTATAACTTAATTGAAACCATGCCCTTGACAAATGGTACCATCATCGATTGAATTATTCTTGAGCATTTACATAGAGGGAATAGGCGCTCTGCAGTTTATCCCTTCGCACTATGTCCTCTGTGACATAGAACCTTGGGCGGGGGCTACAGGCCTACCCTCTCCCGCTCCCCTTTCCCCTTCTCGTACCCTTTCTTAGGCCCCTTTTTTGCAGGTTCCAACGATCCCCTTTTCGACACCCCTCTCCCATTTTTGGTCCCTTCTGCGACGACGTACTCTGCTCTCTCACAGGAGAGGCCCACATGCCTTCCATGTGGTCAGGAAGAATGGAGGCCTCCGACTTGGATGATGTGGATTACAAGGAATCCCCCCCATGTCCCTCTGCCTTCGTGTGCCGCAAAGAATTATTGGATTTACTCCATAACTCCCACCCGACTCCTCACACGCTCCTGCATTCACTACAACCTCATGGATATGGTTGTCTCAAGCATGCTTCCCTCATCCTTCCGCATGAAATCTCCTCGAGCTCTCGACCTCCCTCCCCCTATAGTCAACCTTTCTCCCCTCTTGAACCTTCATCTTCTCCTCCCAAAGGAAAGGTTTTACTTCTATGAACCCACAAACGAAGGAAGACAAGGGTGTATCTTGCAGCGGAGACCTACCTAGGCATCCTTCGTCCCAAAATTTTTCAGCCTGGTGCATCAAGGAAAAAAGGGGCTCTATGAAAATGGTTGTAGGAGACAACATTCCCCTCAACAACGTCCCCAATCTTTTGGGAAAGACTCTAGTTGGAAGGTTTAACGAAAAATCTACGGGAGAAAAGGCCCTATGAGGTTGGATGCAGAACCAATGGAAACCCTTAATTGGTTACGTCCCGAAGATACATATTATGTCCAGAAGCTGGATCTCCTTTTCTTTTCTTTCGGATGATGACTGTGAAGAAATTCGTAGGCAGAGTTGGTCTTGGGGCCCATCCGGCTTGTCCCTGAAACCCTGGACTGTGGACTTTGACCCCCTTAAGGAATCTACGGTGGTAATGAAAGTGTGGGCAATCTTTCTCGGACTGCCATTGGATTTCTGGTCAAGGGAAGCATTAGAAACCATTGGTAACAAGTTGGGATCCTTCGTAAAACTTGAACCTAATTGGGATTTGAAAAAAGACCACAGGGGGGCTTGGATTTTGGTCAAAGTGGATGTAAGAGAAGGGTTAATAGGCAACATTGACCTGGTTTATGCTGGAATTACTTGGCACCAGAAGGTAGACTATTGGAGACTACCTTTTAGGTGCCATGGATGCCATAAAATTGGTCACATTCGCTCTCAGTGTTCTAGACTAGCGTCGTTTCATCAACCTCCTGCCAGAAAGTGGAAAACCAAGTCTACAATTAAAAAGCAGGATTTTGTGGAGGTCGTCTTGATGGAAGATGAGAATGAAGAATGTCCCCTGGTATTGACAAAGGGGTACTCTCCAGTCAAGCTCTAGGTGATTTGGTTAAACAATCTCTTATTTTAGGTATGCATCCCAAGCCCCCTTCTCCGCCTTTTCCTTTTGTTTCAATGATGGTTCCTTCAATATCCTCTAGATCCATCCCTTCTCTCAGGTCCTCTCCTTCCCCTAAAGACCCCCTTTCTTTGTCCCCTCCCCACGGCTCCATCGAAATTGTTGGTAAGCAAGCTAACCGCGAGAGAGTTCCTCCTCCCTCTCCCCTTCTCAAGGAAGTCCTCTTGACGACTCCTTTCCCCTCCCCCCCCTTCTTAGGCTCCCTATTCTCCTGCCCTCGATTCCTCTCTTTCCTCAATGCCCCTTCCCTCCTACCCTCAAGCTCCCCTTTCTCCTTGGGGTAATAGATATGCCCTGAGATCTAAATCCCGAGAGAATGCCCCTTCCTTTGGAGGTTTTTCATTTGACCCTCCCTCTCTCGCTCAGGTAGGCAAAAAATCCTTCATCTCGAAAGCAAAAGAGAGAGCAGTTGTAAAAATACACAAAGGCACACAAGTGACCATCACAAGGGCCCTTGGAGCAGGAAAATCCCCTTCGGCAAGGGAAAAATGATCTTCCTCTCCTTCAATGCGTGTGGGGTTGGGGGTGCCCCTAAGAAGCTAGCCCTCAAAAGAATGCTCCTCAGCTTAAGACCATGCATCATCCTCATCCAATAGACAATGTGTTCTGGTGAAAAAGCCAAATAAACCTTCAGTCCTTAGCTTAGGAATTGGTCTTTCAACACAATCGATGCCTCAGGTCTCTCGGGAGGTTTGCTCATTGGATGGAGCCCAAATTTCTAGGCTTTTTCCTCTTCTTCCTTCGCTCTACAATTTCAATCAAGTTACAACATAAGAATAACAATTTAACCTTCTCAATGGTGAATATTTACGGTCTTTATTCTGATAGGACCTCCTTTTGGGAGGATTTGGTCTCTACAAGCGTTTTTCGTGACCCTTTTCTGGTGGCGGGTTGGGGGGATCTGAATCTTACCCTTTCCCTATGGGAGGTTTGGGGTGCACACCCCCAGATTCGACAAGAAAATCATTTTTTTCCAATCCTTTTTAGAGAAGGGAAAATTGGTGGACATTGAACATGTGAAGCTATCACCTACTTGGAGGAATTTCAGAACTGGGGACGAGGAGGTTGTAAAAAGATTGGATCAGTTCTTAGTTTCTGAATCCATACTGAATATGGGCTCACAATTATGATCAAGGGTAGAGGTGGGAGGTATTTCAAACCATCACCTCATCTCACTTCACTGGACTTCGGGTTTTGAGTCCCCCCCTTCACCCTTTAAATTCTGTCAATATTGGTTGTTAGACGAAGATTTCAAGAAGCTGGTCCTTTTCTCTTGGTTCAAGATTTCCCCTATGAACCTTGCTCCTCTCATGATGAAATTTTCAACAAATCTCAAGAACTTGAAAAACGCCATAAAAAATTGGCTCCCTTTATGGAAGTCCAAGAGGTCTCGACTCATTCGGGACACTGAAGATAGATTAGCCAAGGTCCTTAGAAATCTGGAGGAAACCCCCCTAAATAATGCAAAGTTAGCAGAATTAAGAGAATTGGAGGATAAACGTGCCAAGTGGATCAAGACAAAGGAACAAGAATGGTGTACCAAGAGTAGGGCTCTTTGGATAAAAGAAGGAGATAATAACACCAAGTTTTTTCACCAATTTGCGAACTACCGAATAAACCTCAAAACAGTCTGGGAAATCAAGGATGAACAAGGAAATGTGGCTGTATCCTTTGAGGACAAGGCGAAGCTCGGAGTAAATTTCTTCAACAATCTCTTTTCATCCCCTCCCAGATGCCTCATTCAAGTAATTCTTGAGGTAGTGGAAAAATTGTCTGCCGCCTTCTCTGAAGAAATGAATTTATCCTTAGAGGAAGAAGTGTTAGAACCAAAACTAAAGGCGATGTTGTTCTCCATGAAGAATGGAAAAATCCCAGGCCCAAACATAATTCTTTAAATCTTTTTATGACCATCTAAAAAACGATTTGCTTCTAGTGGTAAGAGAATCACAAAAGGAATGAAGAATTCACGGTCCTCTCAACGCCACCTTCTTGTGTCTTATCCCAAAGAAATAATGTCCTTCTTCCTTTGAGGATTATAGACCGATCGTCTATTGCAATGTCATATACAAACTAATTTCAAAGATCATCTCTGGGAGACTTAGATCGATGCTAAGTGATCTTATTGGGGAATAAGAGTTTGGCTTCCTTCACAACAGACAGATACATGACATAGTAGCCATTGCTTAGGAAGTGCTCCACTTTGTTAAGAAAATAAATCTTAAGGCAACCATCTTGAAATTGGACCTCTCCAAAGCATATGACTGAGTAAATTGGACTTTCTTGTGTCTGATCCTTATCCAAATGGGCACGAGCTTAAAAAATTTCAATTGGATAATGGGGTGCATCCAAAGTGCCTCTTTTGCCATCCTTATCAACATAGCTTCGTCCAGTTTCTTCAAAGCCTCCAGAGGTCTCTGTCAGGGTTCCCCCTTTCTCCCTTTCTTTTCTTGATCGTCACAGAAGCACTCAACTATCTGATAAAGGAGGCAAGGTCCAAGGGCCTCCTAAGAGGAATTGCAGTCTCTAAATCAAAATCAATAACTCACCTTTTATTTGTAGATGATATCTTCTGTAGCCTTTTTGGTTCTCAGAGGAATCTGATTATCTTTAAGGATATTTTAAACCTCTTCTACAAAGCCACGGGTATGAAAATAAACATGGAAAAACCTTGTCTACTTCTTAATCATTGTGAGGATGAAGAAGAGGCCTCCATTGTCAATTCTTTTCCTGCCCCAAGGAAACTTCTCTCTGGAGGACTTAAGTATTTGGGTTTTAACTTAAAACTATACAATTATAGAAAAGAAGATTGGAGCTGGTTAATCAGAAAATTCAAGGCTTGCATAGCCATCTAGGTCAACAAACTCCTCTCTAGAGGAGGAAGACTAGTATTAATCAAAGCAGTCCTAGAAGGAATTCCTGTTTACTGGAATTCAATAGCTGCAATCCCTACGGGAGTTCTGAATCATATTTGCGGCCTAAGTTTATGCTTTTTATGTAAGGGACAAAACGTTTGTGGAGGCCCCCCCTTGGTCAAATGGAACTCAATTGCTACACCTAAAGAAATAGGTGGCTGGGGTCTAAAGAACATAAGACTTTTTGCTCGAGCCTTAGCGGGAAGGAACCTATGGCGTCTAACTCTGGGCAACACCCTCTAGGTAAGAGTTATGAACTCCAAGTATTTTCCTACCCTGTCTATCTCTGAATGGTTTCGAGAGCCTATGAAATCCTCCAAAGGCTCAATTGTTTGGAGAGCTCTTATGCAAGCTTTCCCCCTTGTTGCTAACTGGATGGTATGGCACATTGGAAACAGGGAAAAGGTGAGATTGGGAGAAGACCCGTGGTTGGGAGCAGAAAATAACTACAAACTCTCCCCTCCCTTACTTTTGTTCCTCAAAGACAAAAACCTTCTCTTCCTAAGTGACCTAAACATTGGTTATCCCCAGATTCGAGGGAGAATGGGATGGAAGAACCCAAACTCCTTGGATCTCCTCTTATAACTATGGGACAAATGGGACTCCTTTATATCCCTTTGATGCAAAAACTTCATTTCCCTAGATAGAGATTTTGAGGACTCCCTCTATTGGTAAAAAAACCCACATAACAACTCATATTCAATCAAGTTGGGCTGTAAATCCTAGCTAGAAGAAAACTTTGTGACACACTCGAAATGGTGGTGGAAGCCCCTGTGGAAAATCAAAGCTCCTCCCAAATGTAAATTGACGCTTTGGCTAGCACTAAACAATAAATTGTCAACATAGGATAACTGCCTTAGGAGAGGATGGTGCAGACCTAACATATGTCCTCTATACAAGGAGAATCAAGAAAATATTTCTCACCTTTTTATCTCTTGTCCCTATGTAGGAAAGGTTGCATAGATAATAAGAGATTAGCTAAAAACCAGGGCCAATTAGAACCAGGGATCTATAAAAGACTATTTTAGATCATGGACTCAAGACAGAACAACAACCTTATATGCAGGTCTTCCAGACATCATGATCTCAAACATTTGGTGGGAAAGAAACAATGTTGTTTCTAAAGATAAGATTGTTCCCTTTAAAGTTTATGCGGCAATTTCGATCAGTTAGGCTCAAGAATTCAAGACATAGCTCAGGGCAAGTAAGCATTGGTTTATAATCCCACCTCCCATCGATTACACTGTCCCATGGGGATTTTTCGATGGGTCTATCCAAGGACACCCTCCTTAATGCAGAGTAGGGGTGGTTCTGTTGATCAGTCACAACCACTATATTCACATCAGATATGCGCCAGAAGGCGGAACAAACAATAGGATAAACTGATAGCACTTTGGAATCTTCTGGAAACTGCCAAAGAAAAAAATATGTCAAAGCTACAAGTGTTCGATGATTCCAAGATGGTGATCGACTGGGCAAGGGGTCTCAACAACATCCAGAATCCCAGGTTGGCCTCATTACTAAGAGACATCAAGCTCACTTTCAAAGATTTCAAATGGCTTTCAAGGGAACTCTCAAAGGAAGCATTGCAGCTGCAAAAAGGAGCCTTCAGATTTTACGAGTTCTTTGAAGGAACAAAAACTAAGGCAATGGAATTTCGTCTTTGAAGAAGTCTTTTTTTTTCTTTTTTGTAAGGCTACAAATGTTTTTGGACAGATGGAACTGTTTGTAGAAAGTTTCTGAAAAAGGTCTTTAAAGACTTGTTATGTAGTAGAAGATGTACAATTAGTACAATACTGGACGGAAGCCTACCAAGGCTGGACATGAAAGACTGTAACATGTATACTCCTTTATGAATATAACAATTTTTTTTCTTATGAAAAAAAATTGGTACCATTGTCGATAAACAACTCAAAATAACTCAAAATCGCCTCATAAATCATTGCTTAGATTTTTATTTTTTATATTTTTGAAATTTACATAAAAAACAATAAATTGGAAAAAAAATTTGCATCTTAGTTTTAAAAAAAATAAAAATAAATGACCCATTTTAAAAACAAAAACTCTAACCCGAATTTAATTTTTTTTCAAAAATTAAAAACTAAAAAACCTAAGAAAAAGAAAATAATTAAATTAAAAAAAATAAAAATTATATATAAAAAAAAAATTAAAGAAAAACTTAAAAATCTAAAAAGGATAAAAAAAAAACCAAAAAATTAAAAATATATGATGATGATGATTAACGTCCACTAAGACTGAATTGGTCTATCAGACCTTAAGAGGGTAAGTGATTACTTGCGATTCTTTAGAATTTTGTTTCTGTGCTAAAAAAGCATTAAGAGAAGCTTTCCAAGATCACCATAATTTTGTTGAGTTAAGAGGTTAGGAAGGTTAGTAGTGTGACAAATATTTGGAAAATGAGATCTAATATGGGTATAGGATGGACAATCTAAGAGAAAGTGCTTTTCATCTCGAACCTTCTTAGTGTCACGAAGGTGACACACTCTTTCATCGCATGGAGTTTTAAGAATTGACCAACACCCAGTTTCACTATGGAGCTCGTGAGAATTTTTTCTTATCTTAGCAATGTTTATTTTTTTCTTTACACTTGGCAAAACAGATAGAAATTATGATCTTCTAGACTAGGGCTGATTACATCCTTATAATACCTTATTTTTCTTTTATCCTCTAACTCTTTATCACACCACATTTTCTCCTTAAATTTTGATTTGGCGTTTTTTTTAATAGTATCTTTATTCTGCAAAATGATGTCTTCCATGATTCCCCAATAGTTTAGCCAAGACCGACCATCTTTATGCCAACCTCACTTGAGTTGATGGTGGTTATGACTTGATTTTGAAGCAATTTTAGGAAGCCTCTTATCTTCCATGTTGTTTAACTTGTTCTTATACAGTAGGTATCTAGTCATAGCCATGTTCTCAATGGGGGAGAGGCTTGTTTTTAAGAGGAGGATGGGATAGGGTGTATTTCCTTTAATTTTGAGATTATAGGTTACAAAATTATTTTGTATTTGCTCTATCTTTCTCTAGGATTCACGTGAGATACTACAGCCCCAAACTTCACATCCATAAAGAATAACAGGTGTAACAAGAGTCTCAAAGAGGAGTTTCTTCTTATCCCAACTCCAAATATTAGTTGATTTACAATTGTTTTCAAGCCCATAATAAGATTTCCATAACCCAATAATCCTTTTCTCAATGCTATAACTCCAATTGCGCTTGTGGTGAATATCAATTCCAAGATATTTGTATAAAGTCACTTCCTCCAAGTTGTTGTTTTCATATATTAGTTGATTTACAATTGTTTTCAAGCCCATAATAAGATTTCCATAACCCAATAATCCTTTTCTCAATGCTATAACTCCAATTGCGCTTGTGGTGAATATCAATTCCAAGATATTTGTATAAAGTCACTTCCTCCAAGTTGTTGTTTTCATATACGGAGGTATCATAAGGGATCTTATTGGATTTAATAATCATGACCCTAGTCTTATCCGTATTAACAATCATACCCATATTGGAGCAAAAATCCTTGAGGATTCTTAGTTGGTTTTCAAGATCATGGAGATTCCTTGCCATAAGAATGATATCATCAGCATAAAGAAGAAGATTGATGACTATACCAGTGAGAGTAGGGCTGACACAACCTACTTTTTCCAAGCAATATTCTAACTTGTAAATGTATATGCCAAAAAGGGTAGGGGACAAGAGACAACCTTGTTTGACTCTGATATTTCAATAAATCTCTTTTGACCATCTCTCGGTGTTTTTAAAATTAGAAATAACATTCTCATACATTCTTATTGCAACAACCCTAAACTCGAGAGACACTTTTATCTCTTCCAACCTATTCCAAAGGTTTTTCCTATGAACCATGTCAAAAGCTTTTCTAAAGTCAACAAAACAACAAAAAAGATTGGATTTAGTATTGCAGAACTCCTCTGCAATGATCCTAAAGGTAACAAGATGGTCCATAGTTGAATGATATCTCCTAAACCCGGCCTGGCCTTTAGCTCTTTTACCGTGACTTTCTAGCCAAAGGCTAATCTTCCTTTCCAAAATAATTCCATAAAGTTTGGAAAAAATCGGGCTAATCATAATGGTCCTATAATTAGAGGGAATGTTTCTATCCCCATTTTTAAAAATAGGAACAATGAGGCTTTGCATCCAGGGTTTAGGGAAGCCTTGCTTGACTGCTAAATTGAAGAGCTTGTGTATGTGAGGAATAAGGATTGGCCCTCCGATTTTAAAATTTTAAGCTTGGTAGCCTTCAATGTCCTTAGCTTTCCCATTTGCAAGCCGCTTAACCCCGAACTCTATGTCATCTAAAGAAAAAACTTCTTCCTTTGTAGGGACAATAGGAATGGTGTCCATGGCATTAGGGAACTTGTAAAGACTTCTAAGGTAGGAATTCTAGTCCCTTAAGTGAATCCTATTATTTTCTTTAGTATTGCAGTTTAGAATTTGGCTCCAGAACTTTTTAGGATCCAACTTATATAGTTGTGAAAGTTGCTCTTGCCTTTTATTGATATAGTACATTTTTTTCCTTTTAATTAGGACTTTGCACGTATTGATCTTATCGAGTTTTAAGGACTCATTAGAAGCATCCTTAATGGATTTCCTAGCAATTTTACATTCTTTATCATACCAAGGGTTGGTCATTCTATTATTATATGACACCTCGAAAGAGAACTTGTTAATAGAAGTGGAAAGGGTAGTCGTAAAATTATGATAGAGTTCTTCAATGTTGGCCTTATAAGTTAGGAGATTTAGTTTACTATTTAAATCCTTTAAGAAAATGTCAACTTTACTTTTGTCAAAGCGCAAATTCCTTTGATTATCAAAAATCTCTTCAATGGTGCTCCTATGCATGGAAAAGTTTAGAGTTAGGGCTAAAGGTTTAAGATCAGAGTCAGGCTCATGGTCATTTAAAAGGTCAAAAGTTGCTATTTGGTTGGAAACAGGGATATCAATATCACATAATCTACAACACTACTACCTAGCCCATGAATATGAGTCATCTGGTTGGAGTTTGGCCACTTATTTACTCCATTGCAAATTATTAGGTCTTGAGAGCTGCAGAGTTTGACCAACTCAGTACCAAACAAATTCTCAATTAGGTCTTCAGAGCTTCTTTTGTGGTTATTAGATAAAACAAGGTCCTCATCTGGCCATAAAGGATTATGGTTGGAATTAGTACTTAAAAGAGTAGCTTGTTTAGTTGAAGTCCTAGCATTAAAGTCTCCTGGCAGGAGGATATTACCTTCATTTTTGAAACTATAAATATCTTGTTCTAAATTATTATAGGGATAATTGTTATCTAGATTGTTTTTCTTATAAAAAGTAGAATTAATAGGTGTAAAATAGCAAATTGTTATATACATCTTCTTAGCATTGACGTCTGAAATTTCTATCCAAATTTACTGATTGAGAGGGTCAATCTTATGAAGTTGAATGTGAGGAGAAATGCTCTTTCTAATATAACAAACTATGCCTCTTATCCCTCTACGGTGGGATATTTTGTTCCATCCTGACCACAAGACAAATCCTTATATGTTAGGGACATTAGACTCCTCATGCTCTCAAGTTTCAACTAGACAGATAATGTCAATATCACTCAGGATCCAACTTATCATAGGACCATTATGCCATGGAAAGCCACGACAGTTCCAAAAAAGGATCGCGAGTGCCCCAAATTCCTGTTTATTATTATCCTTCTGGTCTCTATCCCTAACAATAGCTTTTCGATTTCTAATTATTGCCCATTTTCCTTCTTCCCCGGCTTCTTTTACCTTTTGAACTTCCTTCGTTAATTCAACTTGGTCTTCGGGAATGAGGTCTTCATTTATAAATATTCCTGACCCTTTTAAGCTCGAAGATTTACTAAGTATGCTATATTTATGATCATTACAACTTACTTTGACATAGATCAACCTATCTTTGTGATCAATTATTTTTCCTAGCCTCTTTGCTTGTATGAGGTAAGTTGTATCAATTTGTGATTTATTATTTAATTTTTCTTTTACTATTGCTAGCGTATCCTCCTCTTGTTGTTCTTTATACAAAAAATTATGAGGTTCGAGGCTCTTTTGTTATGCTCATAGTCCAGTTTGATTAGCTTATTCATTTCCTCTTTGATGGGTTTGATATCCATTTTTTTTTCCATATTACTGAGGGTTAAATTGTTGGTTAGTTTTTCTTCTAGCTCTTTAATCCTATATCTCAAGTTGTGATTTTCTTCAACCCCTCCTTCTTGGGTTGATTGTTTATGTTTTTGCATTTCTTGAATCATAACCCTTATTGTCTGCCATTCACTCTTAACCTTAAAAATCCTATAAAAACTAAGAAAAATATGGAAAAAAAAAAAATTATGGAAAAAAAAACTTTTAAAAAGCTAAAAATAAATAAATAAATAAATAATCTAAAACTTAAATAAATAAATTTAATACAAAATTTAAAAAAAATTAAAAAATACTTAAAGAAATTTAAAATTACAAAAAAAATTATATTAAAAAAAAAAAAATTGAAATATCAAATTACATATAAAATTAAAAAATAAAAATAAAAAACTATATATTAAAAACTAAAAACGATCGGAGGATCGCATCGATCTGCCCCATATAAATTTATTTAAAATTAATAAATTATGAGTTTTTTAATTTAAATTTGTTTAAGTTTTTATTTTTATTTTTATTTTTTATTTTATTTATTATTATTATTTTTTAAAATTAAATTACTATTTTTTT
>JASDQU010504594.1:51156-64126 GCA_032191745.1 Picea mariana | reverse complement strand
TTTTTTTTAATTTTAATTTTGTATTTTAAATTTCTTTTGAATAATCGAGAGTCTTTGTATTATTTTAAATTTGATTTGAGATTGTTTTTTTATTTTTTTACATAAAAGTTTAGTCTTTTTATCTTCATTTTTTTTAAGGGTATTTTTTTCAATTTAATTATTTTTTTAACATAAATTATTAAAAAAAAGTTCAGTGTTTTATTTGTTGTATTGTCAGTGGTCAAGGCCACAGTTTCATTTAGGTCATATTTTTAAGTAAAAAAAAGTGGTGTTACTGGTAACATCACTTCTTGATTCAAGGGTCGATTTAAGGGTTCTATCTGTAATGTCACGTAACGTCAAGGGTAAGATTTCAAACAACTTGCATTTTTAACCACCTCCGATAAAAAGGGTGCAATCGGTAGCACCACTTTTTGATTTAGGAGTTGGTTTTTTGTTTTTAACCCAGAAATATAATATTTTTGGGTTAGAGTTCTTGTTTTGAGGTCACAATTCTCATTAAGTTGATAACTTTATTAAATGTTTAAAAAATATTTAAAAGTGATTTTGAAACATTAAAAAAATCACTCTGATATTTTTTTTCCACAGAAAAAAGCATAATTATATTTATCCGAAAAGACAAATTATATTCTGTAGGTGCCATATAACACCGATCATCTGGAATAAACATCAGATGGGTCATGGTCGCAGTCGTACGGTGCATTATACACACATGATCAGTTAAGTATTGATAAGTCATGTACTGATAGCCAAAAACCCCAAACTAGCCGTGAAAAGGTCAAAACATCAAAACTCCGAGAAAACTCCAGAAGTTGGACGGACCAGGTCTAAGCAACATACATCCCAATGCCAACCAGAGCAATGATAGGACGAAAGAGAACTAAAGCCCCCATCACTCAAGTACAAAAACATAACAAAAATACACCAACACACCCAACAAGTTCGACACGCCCATCACAAAACCATAGAGTGTTGCCACAGACCCAAACAACACTTCATGCCCACATAATGGACCTCAATGAACAAAGAGCCCAAAATGTACGACACGCCCAACAAAAGACCTCAAGGCGCTGCCAATGAGAGTAGCAACACTACACACCCTCATAAAAGGACCTCAATGTACAAGACCTCAAAGGGAGGAGGAGAAGAGCAATATTCTTGACAAAAGAGCGGAATAGCTCCAAAACCGACCACACGGGTCTCCAACAACAAAGAGTTATAGAGCCTCGCCACCAACCACCAAGAAGTGCAAGATCACGACACTGCACCCATGTAAAAAATGGCAAGGGCAACAATCTGAGCATGCATCACACCTTGAACAACCAGTAAAGGAGCCAATCTAGATGAGGAGAAAACAATACAACCTCATAGATTAGGGTTCCAAAACTACAACACCATAAGAAAAAACCCACACCTTAGACAAGCTATCGAAATACTATATCAACAATGGAGGCCTCAAATCAAAGAGCCGCATAGGCAAACCGCATCAGAGGAGACAACCAATCCCTAATTAAAACTGAGAAACATTGGAAAGAAACACAAATAAATCCCCATCCATGAAGTGGATAGATCCGAGAAGAGAAGCCCGAGATCTAGAGAAGCCATAACCAAAGGGGACACTGTAGAAACCCTACCGCCGAAGCAAAAAGGAAAACAAAGCAAAGAAGGAAACAGAGTCCAAAGACAACCTGCACGAACTCTGCACCAGCCAAAAGAACCACACACACGAAGAAAAAAACCTCGACCACCTTTGCAACACAACAAAAAATGCAAATAGGGAAAATGGAACATCGAGCATAAACTTGCAATTGATATTGATGTGAAAATCAACTCGGATCTACGGCTAAGGTTTTCCCTAGCCGACCCTAGTCGCAGACCCATCCACTCTAATATTTATTACACACACATTATTTAAAAAAATTATTTTATTTGCAGACCCATCCACTCTAATATTTATTACACACATCATTTAAAAAAAATATTTTATTAAGGAAGTTTTATTAGTCCCTGTCGTAGGCATAGAGGGACTATAACGATCGATAATTTGTTGACTTCCTATTGGTTTGTCCTTTGACCAAAAATATTTGCATAATATCTATAGTTGGAACTAGGGAACTAAAAAAAAATATTTTTATATAATAAAAAGTACCATATATGTCATGATCTAATTGGATAACAGATTGGAGGTCTCATTGTCAGCTTCGCTATTCCCAATGTTTTATATGTTAGCATTTCCAAAGTTTTTGATCATATACGGTCTTTCTGAATCATATATTTTCTTATGCATTGCTCGAAGGTGGATTAATGCTAGCATTGGTTCGAATGTTTGTCTTAGCATTTTCTGCTAGCTAAATTTATCCTAAGTTTTGTTAATTATAAATATTTTTATGTTTGTTGTACTATTGTTTTTTTTTTTTAAATTAGAATTTGTATTAATTCCTAGCCAAAAATACAACTGTCTAAGATGTAGTTATCTACATGGTAGCGGTGCCCTGGTGGGAAACCACCGCTGCCAGGTGTCCAAGTTCAGAGGTGGGAACGGTGCCCATATGGGAATCCACCCTTGCCAAATGTCAAGTAAAAAATATATGAGCTGTGCTATGAGGCCACGCAGGGCCAAACTTATCATAGAGCCAGATGTCATGCAAGCTATGCTACGATGCCACGCAGGGCCAAAATATGAATAATAAAAAAACAGAGCTAGTGGTGCTAAACCAAGAAAAAAGAGAGCATTGGAAGACATTAGAAACCTGGTCCTAGTCACGGCCTGCCGTAAACCTGTGCTGCCTGTGTTTTTTCTTTGTCTTGGTCAGCCATGGCCCGTTGAAGATCTTGCAGAAACGCCATCAAGGTATCCACTTTGCGCCAGCAGTCGACTTCCCTGGTCTGTGTGTCGCGCATGGCCAATTTGATGTCCTGCAGGTCTTTTTTAATGTTACTCAGAGTGGACATGAGCTTAGCTCGATCTTCACACTTGCCACAAAAAGGATTGGGGTGGGTGGAAAGTGGAGAAGAGGAGGAGGATCTCAGAAGGGAGGAGGGAGGGGAGGTGGCCGGGGTGGGACGAGGGGGGGAAGGCGGAAAGGAGGGACGTCGAGGGGGAGAGGGGGGAGGTGGCGCGTAACCGAGTGAATTTCCCAAGAGATTGAACCACTCGACCCTACAGTCATAGGGGTTTGAGAGGGGGGAGAGGCCAGTGTCTGGATCGCAAGGTGGCTGAGAAGGAGCGAGCACAACTAAAGGGGCCAAAGGAGGGGGAAAACCCGCTTCAAAAGGGTGGTCAACTAGGGGGGCCAACAGAGGGGGAGAAACCACTTCAGGGTGGTGAGGGGAGACTGCTCGAGGGGGGTTCGAGGCTTCACAAGGTGGATCAGAGGAGGGTGGTTTCCTTCCCCGGGCCTTGTACCAGGCTACTCCTCGCTTTGGTTTACCCTGGGGTCATGGGATGATGGAAGGTGGCGGTCTTCGGGGGAGGAGACTTCTGAAGAGAGACAAGCTTGGAGGGGAGAAGCCCCACAAAAAAACAACGAGCAAGGAGAGGTCGCACTAGAGTGGGATTTCAGAGCGAAGGAGGGAGTGAGCCCAAGAGGAGACGCTCTTTGAATTTTGAGCGAACGAGTGAGAAGAAAGAGTCGACATCCTGGCTTTAGGAGTGGACTGAGTAGGCTGGAGCTGAAGTGACCGGGAGGACTCTCTACACGACACCATGAAGATGCATAGGTCCCTATTCGTGTGAGTTGCGGGGTGTGAGTGAGAGAAAGAGGGTGGCGGCGGGCCGTTTAAATGTCGTAGGTGACTAGAGAGGGTATGTGACGTTGGACGGACGTCGAGTGGAGATTAGCCTGGCCATGTGGCCTCATCCTGAGCTACACCCATCATATCACGGTGGCACCCCATCCAGGGATGTTTGTTGTACTATTGTTATTATTATTATTATTATTATTTATTATTATTAAGTACTTAACGTACGTAAAGAGGCCTGCCACACACATTCTTTCTTAAATGTTTACACAACGCGAGTCCCTTGGACAGTTCTGACAACCTTAAATGCTTACGTAACAGGCCTCACACCCTTAAATGTTTACTTAACAGGCTACAATGTTGTCTGTAGTGAATTTTGACAGTTCGGGTATAGTGAAGCTTGCTAGTTCCAGTGGTCCGGGGTCGAATTGCAAACGACGGAAGAGATATCTGCAAAATGTGTATCATGGAATTGTTGGGTACAAAGTGTATATGAAGGAAGTGTTGAGTGCAAGATGTATATCACGGAACAAGCGGGACATGAAAAATAAAAAGTAAAAATAAATATGAATAATTAGTTGAATAAAATTTAACAAAACATTATCACATATTAATAATGAATACGATATTTAATATTAATATTGTAGGATAGATATCATTAATTTTACTTTAGAGTTTATTTATTAATATTAATATAAAATAGTATGTACAAATATAAATCCATTTTAACTCTAGAATCAAGAAGGATCAATTTCCAGGTACAAACCTTTATTATCATAAACAAAATCAAAATTCCAAAATTACATTTAAAAACATTAAAAATAATATTGAATAAAATTTAAATAAATGTTGAAAAAAAATGACAAAATTGAAAAGTCGTTGCTTGAGAGCCTGTCGTGCCTGAGTTGAGCGCCTCCTGTAGCTTGCCCTTGGGGCTTCCCCCTCTGGTGCATTGCACCAGTCCCGCTGAGACGTCCTAGTCCCATTCGCCCAAGGGGTCGCTCTTGTGGTGCGTCCTACCCACAGAGTCGTTTTCCCTTGATTCCAAATGTGCCCTATTGGAAGTGGGGAGCAACCGCCTCCCCTCACGCCCTTTACCGATGAAGCAGCCTTTAGAAGGTTGTTACTCACCCAAGGAAAGAAGAAAGATGGAGGAGTTGTTCCAAAGTTCGTAAAAAAACTCGATGAAGTCCCATAAATCGATTTACCCCCAGCCCATCCTATGAGTGTGGTTGTTTCTCTTGCAGATCGGGCACTTGTTGGCCAGTTTACAGGGCTATGGCCATCTCCACGAACAACTGAGAATTGGATCCAAAAAAACTGGAGGCCCCTGATATCAAACAACATTACCAGTTATGTAGTCGGAAGAGGCTTCTTCCTGTTCGAATTCATTTCCAAAGAAGATCGGGTTCTAATCTTTAGGAGTAGGCCTTATTTCATGGGACCACAAGGGCTCTACTTAAATCGCTGGACACCTGACTTCGATCTCAAAGTGGAAGTGCCAAAGACGGTTCCGGTCTGGGTACGCCTACCCAACCTGCCAATCCATTATTGGAACCTTTCCTCTCTGCAAACCATAGGCAACAAACTGGGAAGCTACATAGACAAAGCAGATCCAAAAGGTCAATACTCGTGTGCCCGTATCTACGTAGAAGTTGATATGGAAGCGGGTCTTCCTAAAGCAATCAAGCTAACTGTCGGAGAATAGCAACACTACCAAAAACTGGACTACGAGCAGTTGTCGTTCAAGTGTCGTAGTTGCCATGAATACAAACATTTCCAAAAGCAATGCCCAAAAATCCAGACCATGCAGAAAGAGAAAGAGTTAGGAGAAGGATGGCACCAAGCAAAGAGACCCAAGGTAAACCCTAACCCTAACTCCAAAAAGGCAAAGGAAAAACAAAGAGGAGAAAAGGATATGGAAAACAACTTTGCAATACTTGGGAGTCAAGAGAAGGAGCCTGTAAGCAAAGAAAATACCGCAAAAAAGCAAGACAACTCAGAAACGACAAGCCAACAAAACAAAGAAAATACCCTGCAGCTAGAACCAGGAGAAATCCCTGAATCCCAAATATCAGAGACAGAGGAAGAAACATCGAAAGAAGCCAAGGGGGAGGTCGATATTGGTTTAACTCAGAACCCCTCGAAACCAACTACTAAAGGAAGGAAAACAGAAAAGGAAAGAAGAGAATGAGAGACATACAAAGAAAAATTTCAAGGATCACAACCAACACTGGAAACAATGTTAAACCCAAGAAATACAAGGAACCAAGGGAAACCTTCTCATAGGACGCCCTCCAACCTAAAAAGCAAGTCATGAAGATAATCTCCTGGAATTGTAGGGGTCTAGGAAGTCAAAGCAAAAAAGATGCAATGAAGGACCTAATCCAAATCACAAACCTAGATCTACTACTAGTCCAGGAGACTAAGCTGGAGGAACATGAATTCCTCCAAACCAGTGCAAGGCTGTGGAAAAAAGGAGCAGGGGTACTGGTTAGTGCCAGAGGAGCCTCAGGAGGGATATGCTCCCTATGGAACTCCTCAACATCCGAATTATTGAAGACAGTGCATTACACTCAATGGATCCTCACCAACCTTCTTCACAAGGAGTCAGGCATCCAGGTAAGCATTTTTAATCTTTATGTCCCTGTACTCCTCGAAGAAAAAAAAGAATGCTGGAATAAATTAAGAGAGTTTCTTAACATGCATTAGACTAAGAATATAATTATAGCCGTGGATCTCAATGTCACTTTATCCCAAGGGGAAAAAAAAGGGGGAACCATTGTCAGAGATCCCGTCCGTGAATGGGTTGAGGACACCATTCTCAATTAGGAATTGGAAGATATAAAACCGACTAGAGGCAAATACACTTGGTCCAATAAAAGAAATGGACTAGGGCACATTGCAACAAGGCTGGATAGATTCCTGGTCCAAAGCTCTTTCCTCCGTTTAGGTCTCAACGCTGAGTCAAAGATACTCCCTTTCAGTGCCTCTGACCATAAGCCAATAAGTCTAGAAATCACCAAAGACTCCCCCCTGGGCCTGATTCCTTTTAGATTCAGCCCATCTTGGACCCATCATGAGGAGTTCGTTGAGCTGGTCACCAGAGTGTGGAAGGATCTAGTTACAGGGTCGCCATTCTATGTGTGGGAAGAAAAGCTTCGAAGGTTGAAGAGGGCTCTCAAACTATGGGCCAAAAATTTGAAATCACCTTCGAACCAAAGAGTGGAAACCCAACAACACCTAGAAATGCACCAACTAAAACTGGAAGAAAGTAACATCAGCCCACATATGCTGGAAACAGAAAAAGACCTCCATAGGAAGCTCCATACAGCCTGTAGGGAGGAAGAAGAACACTGGTGTCAAAAATCTCGAAGCCTCTAGCTAAAAGCTGGAGATAAAAACACAAGCTTCTTTCATAAGCAAGCAGAGGCCAGGAAGAATTACAACTATGTCAAGGAAATTCAGTTTCAGAACCAGACTATCATGGAATTTAAAGGAATCAAGCAAGCTGCCCACCTCCATTTCAAAGGGATTTACACTAAGGACGCCTCCACAGAAACCCAACATCAAATTCTCAAATTAATCCCTTCAGTTGTCAAACCGAGAGCCAATCAACAACTTACTACTCCGGTCACCTTGGAAGAAGTGAAAGCAACCTTGGATAGTTTGGCCCCCGATAAAGCTCCAGGGCCTGACGGATTTACAGCCCAGTTCCTTCAAGTTTTCTGGCCAATCATAAAGCATGGTCTGCATAAAATGGTATTAAAATCACAAAACTGCCACAGGATTGGTGGAAGCACTAATTCTACATTCTTAGCTTTAATTCCTAAAGAAAAAGGTGCCTCTTCCTTTGATAGATTTTGTCCGATCTCCTTGTACAACATTGGCTACAAAATTATCACAAAAGTAATCGCAAACCGACTCAAAGGTATGCTTCCAACAATCATTCCAGAGAATCAAGGAGGCTTCATCAAAGGAAGGCACATACCTGACAATATAATTCTGGTTCAAGAAGCGATCCACTCAGGCATGCAACGGGGCGAAAAATGAATGATTGTGAAACTAGATCTAGCAAATGTTTTTGACAAAGTAAGATGTGTTTTTGTTTTAGGTATTGCAAAAATATGGCTTCAATGCTTCTTTCATCCAATGGATTAAGGATTGTATCGGGACTCCTTGGATCGCTCTGTTAGTCAATGGCAGGGCAACAAATTTCTTTTAGGCATCTAGGGGGATCAGGCAGGGATGCCCATTGTCCCCCCTGCTCTATGCCATTCAAGCCTCAGTGCTAAGCTTTCAATTAGAACACTGTCGCTCCCAACAAGAATTAATGGGCATAAAAATTGCAAGGGGGGTTAAAGATATAAACCATGCTCAATTTGTCGACGATACACTACTCTTGGGAGGGTATAGTACCATCATAGCTCACAAATTCAAGCAACAACTAGATCTATACAAGGAAGCATCGGGGAGCCAAATAAACTACGAGAAGAGTAAAATTTTTGGGTGGAACTGCAAGCTAAGGGAAATGGTTGAAATATCTAGAATCCTGGAGATGGAAGGGGAAACTCAATGGGAGACACTCAAATACTTAGGCGTCCCCATCTTCAAATGCAAGCCCAAATCTTCCCATTGGTCTCCTATTGTGGACAAAATAAAAACTAGAATTCAAGCGTGGGGAGCCTCCTGGTTAAACTTGGTAGGGAAGTTAGTCCTCCTTAAATCGGTGTTGGCCAGTATTCCAATATATCAAAGCTCTATCCTGTTAGCTCCTTCTGGTTTCATAAGCTAAATCGAGTCACTTGTAAGAAGATTTCTCTGGAACGGGGGTCATCAGAATGAAAACAAACTGCCTTTAGTGAGTTGGGGGAAAATAACAAAGCCTTACACAGAAGGCAGTCTTCATATAAGAGATATGAGAGCCCAAAATCTGGCACTAGGGGCCAAACTTCTCTAGAATCTGGTCTCTGGCAAACTCACATGGAGCAATAGCGCTTTGTGGAATAAATACTACTCAGGTAATAGAAGGAGATGTCTCAACGTAGCCCCAAAAGTCTCAAAGGGATCGCCAATTTTCACAATTTGTCAAAAAGCCTCTAGGTTCTTCAGTCCCCATCTAACTTGGATACCAGGAAAAAGATAAAACATCGGATTTGGGAGGACTCGATCATGGGAGAGCCTCCTTTAGATTCTGTCCCGGGCACCAACAATTTAAAGAATTTTCTCCACACCCAACAGTTTAACATGATTTGGGACATCTCAAAGTGGAATTCAGATGCAAACAATAGTTGGAAAGATTGGAAATTGTCGAGAAGTCTGAGCCACCTACACACTAAAGAAAGTCGATTGCTCACGCTCCTCTAGGGGAAATCGCCAATCGCTGCAAACAAGAAAGACAGAAGGGGATGGGGACAACACTCTGGCTCGTACATAGTCTCAGAGGGTTACAATTTCGCCAAAGCAACTCTGCACGCGCCCCCCATTCTGACCCTATGGAAAGAAGTATGGCATTATAAATCCATTCCGAAAATCGACATGTTTATCTAGACACTAGCACACAATACCATTCTCACTGTAGATAATCTCAAAAGAAAGGGATGGGAAGGCCCCACACGTTGCCCCCTCTGCATCTCAAATGAGGAAACTGTGGCACACATACTGTTGAATTGCTCATTCACCTGGGAGGTTTGGCATCTGGCGTTGGCTCCTTGGACAACTCAAATCACACTCCCGGATGAGATACCCAGTCTTCTCATAAACTAGAAGGCTTTATGCCCCTTCTCCCTCACGAAGAAAGACCAATTAAAAAGTCGTTGGGGGTACCTTCCCAAGTTTATTTGCTGGAAAATCTGGTTAGAACTCAATGCTCGAGTCTTCCAAGGGAAAGCTGCCAGAGAGGGACAAGTGAGTGCAAAAGCCAAAGCAATGATGGGGGACTTTTTGTCATCCATCAACTTGCCAACAAATAAAGACAAGTTAACTCCCATCGAGGAAGAATGGCTGTCAAGCTTTATCCCAAGTGCTTTGAAAGTGCCAACTGCTCTTCAACCCTCTACTTACAAGTGGGAAATCAGATTGGACCCATCAAACTTCACAAACTGGCGCAAATCCCTCCAAAGGCATAGCCTTTTCTTTGACAGAGCTTCTAAAGGAAACCCCGGTGAGGTTGGTGGAGGAGGGGTGATTATTGACCCCGAAGAAATAAAGGTGCTTTCGTACTCCTGGGGAATCGACAAGGACACTAACAATATAGTTGAAGCTTTAGCCCTCTGGCAAGGTTTATCTCAAGCCCAATTCAGGAACATCACTGACCTCAATGTCTTTGGAAACTCTCGTATCATCATTCAAGCTCTATCTTGTAAGAACCTGACCAAACATATGCGACTCAGGGAAATCCTTCAGAAAATTAAACTCTTTATGTCCACCTTCCGTGCCATTCATCTATTCCACATTCTGCTTGTATTAAATGACAAAGAAGATAAAGAAGCTAACAAAGCAGTACTGCTAAGCAAAGGAGCACTATTACTAGACAGAATCGAGGGATAAGATAAATTACCCTAATCTAGTGAACGAGAGCCACTCCCGAAGTCCCAGTTGAGACTACCAATGATGACTGATAGTAATTGTGCCAGCAGTTTTCTATTGTTTTCTTAATATATCTCATATCCGTTCTTGTTAAAAAAAAAATTTAAATAAATGTTTATACTATTCTTTAGTAAAAAGTGTTATAACATTATATAAATTACTATAAATATTGGTACAATGTTATTATATTCTATAAATTATTAAATCTCATGTTGTGGTCGCTCTGACTCGTGATACATAATCATGACTATAATGTGAACCAGCGAGTCCGCCAACCTGCAGAATTGTTGGGTGCAAAATGTATATGACGTAAGTGTTGGGTGCAAGATGTATACCCGCGAAATTGTTGAGTGTAAAATGTATATGACGGAAGTGTTGGGTGCAAGGTGTATATCACGGAACAAGCGGAACATGAAAAATGAAAAATAAATATAAATATAAATAATTAATTGAATAAAATTTAACAAAATATTATCACATATTAATAATGAATACTATATTTAATATTAATATTATAGGATATATATCATTAATTTACTCTATAGTTTATCTATTAATATTAATATAAAATAGTATATACAAGTATATATATATCTATTAATATTAATATAAAATAGTATATACAAGTATATATATCCATTTTAACTCTAGAGTCAAGAATAATCAATTTCCAGGTACAAACCTTTATTATAATAAACAAAATCAAAATTCCAAAATTACATTTAAAAACATTAAAAATAATATTGAATAAAATTTAAATAATTGTTTATACTATTCTTTAAGCAAAAAATGTTATAGCATTATATAAATTACTATAAATCTTGGTACAATGTTATAATATTCTATAAATTATTAAATCTTGCGGTCGGTTGGACTCGTCATACATAAGCATGACTATAAATGTGAACCCTCTAAATTGTTGGGTGCAAAATATATATGACTGAAGTGTTGGGTGCAAGATATATATCACGAAACAAGCGAGACATGAAAAATGAAAAATAAAAATAAATATGAATAATTAATTGAATAAAATTTAACAAAACATTATCACATATTAATAATGAATACGATATTTAATATTAATATTATAGGATAGATATCATTAATTTTACTTTATAGTTTATGTATTAATATTAATATAAAATAGTGCATACAAGTATATATCCATTTTAACGCTAGAGTAGTATAAACCTTTATTATCATAAATAAAATCAAAATTCTAAAATTACATTTAAAAACATTAAAAATAATATTGAATAAAATTTAAATAAATGTTTATACTATTATTTAAGTAAAAAGTGTTATAGCATTATATAAATTACTCTAAATCTTGGTACATTGTTATAATATTCTATAAATTATTAAATCTCATGTTGTTGTAAGCATGACTATAAATGTGAACTCGTGATACATGATGATGATGATGATGATGATTAACGTCCACTAAGACCTAATTGGTCTATCGGACCTTAAGAGGGTAAGTGATTTCTTATGATTCTTTAGAATTTTGTTTCTGTGCTCGAAAAACATTAAGAGAAGCTTTCCAAGATCACCATACTTTTGTTGAGTTAAGAGGTTAGGAAGGTTGATAGTTTGATCAATATTTTGAAAATGAGATCTAATATGGGTATAGGCTTGACAATCTAAGAGAAAAAACTTTTCATCTTCAACCTTCTTAGTGTCACAAAGGTGACACACTCTTTCATCCCATGACGTTTTAGGAATTGACCAACGCCCAGTTTCACTATGGAGCTCGTGAGAATTTGTTCTTATCTTAGCTATGTTTATTTTTTTCTTTACACTTGGCAAAATAGATAGATAATTTTGATCTTCTAGATTAGGGTTGATTACATCTTTATAATACCTTAATTTTATTTTTTCCTCTAACTCTTTATCACACCACATTTTTTCCTTAAATTTGGATTTGACGTTTTTTTTAATAGTATCTTTATTCCGCAAAATGGTTTCTTCCATGATTCCCCAATAATTTAGCCAAGACCGGGCATCTTTATGCCATCCTCGCTTGAGTTGATGGTGGCTATGACTTGATTTTGAAGCAATTTTAGGTAGCCTCTTGTCTTCCATGTTGTTTAACTTGTTCTTATACATTATCTATCTAGTCATAGCCATGATCTCAATGGGGGAGAGGCTTGTTTCTATGAGGAGGATGGGATAGGGCGTATTTCCTTTAATTTTGAGATTATAGGTTATAAAATTCTTTTGTATTTGCTCTATCTTTCTCCAAGATTCACGAGAGATACTACAACCCCAGACTTCACATCCATAAAGAATAACATGTGTAACAAGAGTCTCAAAGAGGAGTTTCTTCTTATCCCAACTCCAAAGATCAACTGATTTACAATTGTTTTCAAGCCCATAATAAGCTTTCCATCCCCCAATAATCCTTTTCTCAATGCTATACTTCCAATTGAGCTTGTGGTGAATATCAATTATAAGATATTTGTATGAAGTCACTTCCTCCAAGTTGTTGTTGTCATATACAAAGGTATCATAAGGGATCTTATTGGATTTAATAATCATGACCTTAGTCTTATCAGTATTAACAGTCATACCCATATTGGAGCAAAATCCTTGAGGATTCTTAGTTGGTTTTCAAGATCATGGGGACTCCTTGCCATAA
>JASDQU010504593.1:55288-91958 GCA_032191745.1 Picea mariana | reverse complement strand
GATGATAATGAGGAGGATGATGACAATGATAATGATGAAGATGATGATGATGACCATGATGATGATGATGATGAAAATGGGAATGATGATTATGATGGGGATGATGATGATGATTTATGGTGATGAAAATGGCGATGATGATGATTATGATGATGATGGTGATGAAAATGACAACGATGATGACCATGACAACGATGATGATGATGATGACGATGATGATGATGACAAAAAATGTTGATTATGGTGATTCCAATGATGACGATGATGATGACACCATGATGAAAATCATGATAGTGATGATGATGATGATGAGGAGGAGGAGGATGATGACAATGTTGATTATGATGATGAAAATCGTGATGAAGATGACGATGATTTACTCTATAAATAAATACTTTAATGATAATAAATCACATAAAAGATATAATCACATAACTCATACATTTCATCATTTCTGCAATATCATTGATCATCATCTTCTTCTTCATACAAGTCTACATCTATATCATCTGGTTCAAAATCGACGTTGAAATAATTGGCCATATCAACATCATCATCATCAAATTCATTTTCGATAATATCATCGTCAATATGGTCATCAAGAAAATTTTGATCTACATTTGGATCAACTTTTTCGACTTCTTCATCTGACAATACATCTACCTCATGCTCCTATACATCTTCTTTCGGTACATTATACTTTACAGGCCTTCCTCTTGGATCATATATGACAATGTACAACCAACCTACTTTACCTGGAATCTATGAATAAAATACTTGCTCACATTGGCTTGGAAGAACCTAAGATTTTGTACCCGGATCAAAAGTCATTGTATTAACCATGGTAAATCAATTGGAATTCTCAATAAAAATTATGTCTGGATCATGTTCATTCATCTATAACATGTACCATTTAACCTCGAACATAACTAACTTGAAGTATTTAAATTCATAGTCTATTATATCATCCAAATACCCATAGTAAATATATTTTCCGATATTGTTGGATGCATGTCAATTCTTGAGGAAAAATTAGTGACCTGAAAGGCTGCAGTTATCCCATAATCATAGGTTTTCTTCTCATCATCCAACTTTTTGATGTGAAATTTATGACCATTGCACCACATATCCTTGTGTTGTGTCAACTACAATATTCTCGACATGTAAAAAATGCATTATCAATCAATAAACATATTTATACTTAGGAAAAAATTATAAAAAAACACACCACATAGATTAATATATTGGATAAAAACTAAAACATGATGTGGGTGAATAATATGCTTGCATGTTTATCTTTTAATCCATATGCTAAATCAATTTCCCTCTAAGATTGGTATCTTGATTACAATGAGCTTCTATAAGCAAAGTAGCCACCCCTTCCCATGATAACCTACCATTACATTGTATACATTGATCTATCCATACCTTCATCCAATCAATATTGTTTGCAATGTATAAATGTAGTGCATCCCACTCTCAACCAACTATATGAAAAAAGAATAAAAATTACTAATTATACTAAAGATTAATAATTGATCATGGAAGCTAAATAAAACTTAAATAAGTACAATATAGAAATAAATAAATATTAATGTGAAGTATTATATATCTCTACCATCTAATTAACTTTCACTTCCATCATTCTACCTTTCCCAACCAAGACCTCCCCTTCAATTTTTTTAATGGAATTGATATCCCAAATTTGAGGCACCTTCATGAATTTTGCTGCTAATTTAGGAAGATATTGACTAATATACACCAAAAATTTATATACCATATACCCCTCCACCATAGATCCCTCATGACATGCTCTTTGTCTAACGAAATCCTTCAATGACTTCAAGTGCCTCTCCACCATCCACATTCACCTTGTGTGTACAGGTCAACACATTTCAATCTCCTCAACTTGGTTTATGAGGTAATGTTCTTGTGCATTGAAAAATGTCGGAGGTAGATACTTTTTCATTTAACACATTAGTCGAGGAATTTATCTCCTCCAATATTTTATATCTTCTTTGTGGATTTCTTTATATGAAAAACACCTACACATGATATAACAAATCAAACCATAGGTTTCAACAACAATGTGTATACATTGAAAGTAAAACAAATATCAACAAGTTGAGGAACAATGATTTTGTATATAAATCATAAATATTTACCTCGTGTATTTTCCAAGATCATATGTAACTTGTTTTACATTGTTGTCAAAGTTGTCAGGGAGAGATAGAGGTAGAACATATTGTAACAACAAAGGGATCATTAATTTTTAGGAAAAGAAAACCATATTGTAATAATAAAAAGTCGTATATTTACCAATATAGAAATCTACTAAAATAATTATCTTAATGAAGGTATGTCAATCATGAGTTTTCACCCCACCAAATTCACCTTTCTTTGTTACGATATTCTTTATGTTTGAAGACAATCACGTGGGGAATTTAATTTTTTGAATGACCTCTTTTACAACATTGCTTTCCTGATCTATAAATAACCTTAGAAGATTATTTCAGTGTCCATTGCCATTTGAATAAATCACATTTTGTAGTGCATGATTAGCTTCCTGAATGTCAGTATAGATTTTGACAATTTTTCTTTGTCACTCCTTCCATCTATGACTCTCCACAACGTTTTTGTTACATTCTTCTCAATATGCATTGTATCAAACAAATGAGCTATTTGTAGGTGCTAATAGTATGGAAACCTATTGACATGTACTGGGTAACTTTTCATTCCATGTGGAAGCCCATTAATGCCTTGACAACATTTATCAAAAATAATTAATGAGATTACAACAATAATTGTTATATACAATAAACAGAATTCAATACAAATTAAAATTGTAAAACGTTAATATATATGACACATAGACTGAATACTTACCTTGATGGTTTCTATTATATTCCAACTTCCATAGGTGAGGTGTCATTCTTTGTGGTTTTATTCCAGTCTCTTCTTTCAAATTGAAAAGATGTTTTTATGTAGTTCGATACCTATGGTTCTTAGGGAGGAAGTGTCTATACTCATCAAATACCTCCTTTCCTAGACTTCTTGGACAATGTGATTTCATCCTAGGACCACAAACTAGATATGCAAATTTACCATTTGTTTGAAGACCTGAAAGATATGGATTAATGTCAATATTATTTTTATAAAAAGGAATTGATATTTAAGAAGCATGAATCATATTTTCATAAAATTATATACTATTAAAGTGCAGCAGTATGTTACATACCATAAAAAAGTATTATCCCCGGGCTATCATGAATTGTCCATGTAAGTATTCCATGGAATTGAAATTTGTTTTTCCCTATTGGTCTAGAGATGTCATCCATAGTAATGCAAACCCATAACTTTAGTAGCTCGTCGACAAGAGGCTCAATATATACATTCATATATTTCACTTGGTACTTACCGAATTAGGTGAAATTACACATAATTACTACCTTGTATATATATAAGTAATTATGCAACAAATAAGAAAAAATGAAATACAACGTTCAAACCAATTTTGTAAACAAATACATGGAACAATCATTGTCAACATTGTGTGATCCCTATTTATTGACATCCAAGGATAAAGGTTATTGTTTATAAAAAAAAATAGGCCACACTTAGTAAATAGACCTAAGCTCACCAAATGGATTGACATCGTTAGCTGCCAATGAAATCCTAACATTACGAGGTTCTTCTTTAAAAATTGTCCATCTTTCTTTGATGTTCCTGAATTCATAACCATCTACAGGCATTCAAAGAACACCATCTTCACTTTTGGGACATGCATGGTAATCCATAAACTATGAAATGCTTTGGCACCTGAACAATCATTCCAAATGTGGAATTATCAGAATATATGAAGAACCTTGTGAGGCACCTTTTTTGTTACTTGATCGGTTTAATGTCTATTGAGTTGACATTGTGGAAATTTTGTTTCCAATGCATATTGTCCATAATATATAATATGATCATTGGGACATGCATCAATAGCCTAATACTCCATTCCAATATATTTCATAATGGCACACATCTCTCAGTATGTGCAAGGTAAAAACATTTGACAGTGGTACGAAAAATTCACCTAACAATCTACAACATAAAAATTAACTAGTTAATGTAAATAATAGCAATAAAAAATATTGTCAAGTGGTTGTAGCTCAATTGGTTGGGGTGGGGAGTTTTCTCCTCCCACCCAGGTTCAAGTCTCATCTATGCAACATGTTTCTCTCTGTGAGCCAATATTCTCAAAATTCTTGACCCTCCTATGTTCTTCGGATTTCGGGGGGGATTGTTGTGGATGTAGCAAGCTTTGCGTCGTGAACCACAAAAGAAAAGAAAAAAAGAGTAATAAAAAATGTTGCATCCTTAATTTACACATTAATTGACACTAAAAATAGAGAAAAATAAAGTCGACCTTTACGTATAGTATGTGACAAATTATATCACATAACTTATAATTTTTGTGAGACAAGTGTTTTACAAACCATTCAATACCTTCAAGTTCACCAACAACATTTTAGCATAGAGAATACTTGTTCTTGAGCCTTCACAAAGGGGTTGTTTTGCCTTCTCAAGAAGAGGTATATCATAAATATCATCACAGTTTTCCTCATCGATAGGAGTAAAAATGTCTTGGATCAAATTATTTGTCCTATCATCTAGCTCAACAATATTATTAGTGTCATCTTCTTCCATAGGATTGACTTGATCTTCAATATCCATATCATATTCCACATTTTGTACAAAATTATTTCTACTACTAATTGGCATATATTTATCTAACGACAGACACCTAGGAGGATTTATATTTACAATTACAAACAATCAATAACATTTTTTTTTAACTTTGGAATAGAGCCTGGGGAAACCCATCGGGAACTTCCCCTCAATTCAATGATGGTACATGGGATAAACCACTTTTTTTAGAAATTCAGGGATTTCGATAGCTTTCTCATTTAAGATCTCAACATGTCACTTCCAGGAATTGAACCTGGGTGGGGGGGAAAACACCCCTCATCAAAAACCACTCAGGCTAAACCAAATTGACAGTACAATCAATAACATTAGTGTATATAAAAAATATCAAAATGAAAGAAAAATTTATATATACAATCAATACAAAGACATATATAATGACTAACTTACCATGGGACAATATGTATACCCCCCTTCACAATGCCCATACGTCCAGTAATGTCTTTCAACCGTTTTCCTTACAAGTCTTCTTCTTTTCAAGCCCCTGCATTGATTGCAAGGGAAATAACATTTCCCATTAGTACCGACCTATGCCTCCAATGCAACCCTTAACCTAGATATCACCCTTTCACTCTCTTCGAGTGTTGGCATTGGTATTTCCTATATTTACAACAAAATCAATTGAAGCAATATAAGTACATTAATATAAGAATATATTCTTGCGGTAAAAATTTCATCGAATTATATTGACCCATATGTACTAGATAATTAATCCATTTTTGTCATATATTTATTAAAGGTTTATAACAGTAGTCAACAATTAATCAACAAATCAAAACCATACATTGTTACCACACAAGTTCCAAAGCTTGACCATAAGTAAGTAATAAAATCAAACAATAAAAGAGAACTAGACCAAGACATTTTGTATAGTAATTAAATGGAATTGAGTAGACATGTTCATACTTATTTCCTAGGGAACAATTTGTGTCACCAAATGAAAGAGGGTCTAAGGGTTAGGGATCCAATTTGGGTATTTAAAAAAGAGAAAAAGTAATATTATAAATTAGTAACCTTCAAAGTACAAAATCTGAGCTATGCAAATCAAGAATTGGATTTGAGGAAGTAGCACATGGAAAAAATATTAATAAATCATGCAAGGAACAATGAGAAAAAAAATATTTTATAATCGTTGCACCTACAACAAAATAGTCGAAAACACTCACCTCTGTCGATCTTTCGACGAACATTAATTATGTCAAAGTTGACCAAGTTAGTGACCATTAAATCATTTTCAAATGGGTAGTTGGAATCCTCTACATTAATCAATAGATCGAAGAACTATCATCGAAATATCTACTAATATAGAAGTTCGTCGGAAGTCCAACGTTCATCAGGGTGCCAAGAAAAAAAAAAGATTAAATTTCAATATTATGTCATAATTTGTGACGATATGATTGAATTTATTCTTATCATCAAAAGTTTTTGTCGAATTTTGACCCCATAAGTAGTAGTGATAGGAGGGTGATGTTCTCTTCTCCTCGTGTTTCTAAGCCTTGTCCAAGTGTTAGAGACATCATCCAGGGTGCAATTTTCATCATCTCAAGCCTCCAATGTGTAGGGTGTAATATCCATCCAGTGGGATTTCAATCCCCTATGAAGTTCCAAGTGGCTTAGTCCCTTCATGAATGACTTTCACCAGGAAAGGTCCTACAAAGACAAGTAAATATGCCATCCAAGGTTCCACAAGTCAAATGAATCATGCCAAGTAAGCAACATTTAAAAAAAGAACCACCCAAACAAGTGCATTAAGTCCCCCCTTTTCAAATTAAACAAATTCTCAAAGACCTTATAAACTTTGCCAAATTTAGGTATGGGAGGGGTGTTATGGTGCCCTATTGGCTAGGACAATCCCCAAGTCAAGGAATGTTTCCCAAGAAGACCCTCTCTAGGCCATATAGTGAGTATGAGGTGGATTGGGGCAGTACTTTTAGGCATGGGGTCCTTGACGTATCAAGGGCTCACATTGTATCATTTATGGGTGTCTTTGTGGAGGGTGCACATTATTCCTTTGTTTACAATGCAACATTTTTCGAAGCCCTTTATTTGCCTTTCATTTTTTTTTATGGTTCGAAAATTGAGTGTTATATGCAATGGAAATAAAAATATCACTGCAATGCCACTTGAAGTTAGAACACATTGAGTGACATATGAACTATAAAGTAAAGGACATCTCAATGCATTCCTCCTTCAAGTAGGACATTTTTATTTTTTATTTTTTTAAAGGTCCTTCATTTTTATGGAGAAGCGTTTCATGGCTCTCAGGACCTTAGGGTGAGCATCTAGAAGGATAAGTTATGGATTTTTACTTTTACAGTGCTAGCTACA
This sequence comes from Picea mariana, assembly GCA_032191745.1. NCBI lineage: Eukaryota > Viridiplantae > Streptophyta > Pinopsida > Pinales > Pinaceae > Picea > Picea mariana. The sequence goes on along the minus strand of JASDQU010504593.1, from coordinate 84,875 downwards.
ACACCTCTAGGCCTTCAACCCCTTCTTCCCATGAAATAAGGTATAAGCCCTTCTTGGGGTCAATGAACCGAAAAACCCAAAAGATGAGGAAACAGAGGGGAAGAATTGTGGAAAGTGGTAAGTATGAGTGGGAATGGTAAAATAACCCTTCAAGGAGACCCCCGAGTAGAAACCCTTTTCCCAAGGGAGACCAAATTACTAGGATACCATTTCAACCACCAAGGTGAAATAAGGAAAAAGTTATAATTTCTAAGAAAATATTCCATAATCAAGAAATGACCCTTTGAAACATGCTCAAATGCTTCAATTATTAAAGTGACACTTACCATGAGACTGGACTTATTACCTCATGAAGCAATACCTACTATCCTTTTTGGGCCAGGCTGGTGTGGTGGACGTTGTTATGCTAATGATGATGAATGGTGATGTGTGGTGGAGAGGAGGGGCTTTGTTTTCTCAATGCAGGCTCAACTAGTCACCTCGCTCTCAACACTCTATGTCTACTACTTATATGCCTCGAGACATCATCTCCTTAGTTACCTATAGGCTGGGGGGTAACAAAACCATTTTTTCATACCAAGATCAAGGAGCTTGCTTGAGGTCATAGAGGGATTTCTTGAGGTGGTAAACAACACAAAATTCACTCTAAACAAATCCAAGAGTTTGTTCCATACAAAATATATTCTTGCAAATCCCCATGCAAGAAGATAGATTTGAAAACCATTTGAGGTACCCCCCATTAATATGAGGTGGTAAGGAAAAGGACAAGGAGGATGGAATTGGTTTTTAGAAATGGGGTAAAAGGTTTGAGTGTAGTCAATGACTTCAAATTATGAAAAAAATTTAGTGACTAATAATACTTTGTGTCTATTTTTTGTATACTTAGTCATGAAAACCCATTTTGAATTAAAAAAAATCTTCCTTTTGGAAGAGGGACTAGATCCCAATTATCATTCACTATAAAAGAACATAATTCTTCATCCATTCTTGCATCCCATTCTGGATGGCTATAATCTTCTTGAAATGTTTATGGGTCTTGAGTCTCTAAAAATTGAGTGAAACGAAGAGGCTTGCTGGACTTGTTGACATGTTTGGCATCAGTTAGAAGGATGACTAGATATATCGATCATTTCTCTCTAGTTGTGCAAGACCATAGAGCAAGATATGGATCTAGTGTAGGTGCAATTTCAATAGACTCGTATGGAGGAGGAATTGGAGTAGGTAGGTATGGATTTTCATCCTCACTACCATTATTTAAAGAAAAAGTGTGATCTATAATATAAGAAATAGGATTATAAGGATAAGAAAGTGTTAGTATAGAAGAAGTAAAAGGAGAAGAGCAATGCACCAAAGATGGCTCCTAGGTTGAATATGGCACATACACATAATTAGGAAAACATTCCAAACTCAACATCTCTTCTAACAATGACTTCTATTGTATTATGTACAAGAAGTCAATAATATTTTACATCCTCTAAATTACTAACAAAAATGCACTTCTTACTTTTATGATGTAAGGCTTTCCTTTTCTCATTAAGAATGTGTGTCGATTCTTCACTACCAAACACACAAAATATTTAATATTACTCAATGATTTTTTTGGTGTTATACTTTGTTAATCCTTAGTGGTAATGTGATTAAGTTTGTAATTGGCACAATTGATAGCTTCTACCCAAAAATAAGGGTTGACTTCCTTAGATTGGAGCATGCAATTATATGTTTCCTTTAAGGTGTGACTACTTCTCTTGGCACCGCCATTTTGTTGTGGAGTACATGGAATAATGTGATACCTCCAAATGTCTTGTTTAATGAAATAATCTTAAATTTGGTATTTATATATTCAATGACATTATCAGTTCCCATTTTATGAATTTAATGTCTATATATATTGTTTTCTTCAAGGGCCTTGAAGGCCAAAAACATGACAAAAGCCTCATTCTTAAGTTTTAATAAGTAAACCCAAGTGCATTTGGAGAAGTCAAAATGAATATTAAATCATACTTGAACCCAAAAAAAGAAACAAAAGGAAGAGGACCGTACAAATCACTATGCACATATTGCAAAGGTCGATGTGTTCCAAGAGGCATGGATGTTGAAATTGTCTCAATTATGTTTTATGAGAAAAATCTTGGAAAAAATGCCATCTCTTCATGAAACGAGAAGTAGACTAGTGACCATATTGCTCTTGCATAGTTTCTACAATGAGCAATACCTTCGATGACCAAAGCACTCATGCCAAATTTTTTCCATGCCATCATTATGATAAACTTGTACAACCTAGTAATATCATTTGTGGTTCTTGTTGTGACATGCTTTAGATCATTTAATTCCTTTCTACAACTTGGTGAGGAGAAAACTCCACAATTTTGACTTCACCAAAACGACTAATTTGATAGAATATTGTAGGAGAGATTAGGAACACATATTACATCATTAAAGTGACCATCATCTAGTTGAATTATTCCCGATGTTGTGATGCCTAGATACCTATCATTACCAACAAATATTTTTTCGGTGTTACACTGGATTATAGCATAAAATATGGCTTTATCTTTAGCCATATGACAAGGTGCTACAAAATAAAATAAAAAACCACTTGTTTAAAGGAAAAAATACTTGATACAATGAAATAAAAAGTATAATTAGAAGATGTCATTTAGGAGAAGGGTTATAAGAAGAGTTAGAAGGGGAAATATCCGGATGGATGTTTTTTTTCTTCATGGTTTCTTGTAAGGATTCCATATTCTTGATATATTTTGACTCCAAACTTCTTGAAAGATTTTGACTCCAAATAATGATCTCACCAACAAAAGTTGGAATGTTTCCCATTATTCTTTATTTTTGACTTATCTCCTTTATTAAAATTGATAGCATGAGAAGGTTGAGAGGGTTTTGGATCCTTGCTCAATTTTTTGTTGAGAGGATGTTTCTTCTTGGAATGCTTGGGGCTTGCTTCTGTTGTTCCACTAAGGCTTTGTTAGAGTTACCTATAGAATTGATAAATCCAAGGTGAAATACATTATCTTTCTCTCAAGTTAGAGAAGCATAGAATGTTTCAAAAAAGGGAATTTAATAAGAAACACCTTGACTAAGAAAAGCCTCTCTAGTAGAGTGAAAAGTGGATACAAAAATAGATTATCCATTTTCAAGTTTAACAAGAATAGAAAAAATCATCTTGTCATCATATTTGTTAATGATACAATCTAGAAGTAAGAGTCTAAAGGTCTTAACCATCTAAACAAAGTCTTATGTGTAATTAAAATCATGAGGATTGGAAGTAATGACTTTATTTTCAAGTTGGCAGGTGAAAATTTGCTAGTGTTTGGCTCAAATCTGATTGTTTTTAGAAAACACTTGTTCCATGTTTTTCTAACATACATGTAACTTATAAACCCCTTGAAGATGAAACTGCAAGTCATTAGAGATTGGAATTCCTATGATTTTTTTATTTGAGTCATTTTTGTTTCCCTATTAGGTTATCTTCAATGCATCCATGGCGGCAACTTCTATTTCCAAGGTAACCTAGTAAATCTCCCCTACATCTCAACAAATCCTCCATTTTAAATTTTCAAAAGAAATGATTGGCACTTATAAGTAAGATCTCACTTGGATTGACCATATTACAATTTGGAAGAAAAATGATACTAAAATAAAAAATTGACATCACAAATAGAAATCACATGAAAAACAATGCACTTCAAAAAAAGACACTAAAAAAGTTACATGCATGCAATAGTTATGCCTTCCAGAATTTCAAGAAATGGGGATTAGAGGTGAGTTTTCATGAAACTAGTACAACAACAATATGGAAAGAGTAAAATTTATAGAAATAGACCACTTTAGTGTGTAGATCATGAAAATTAATTGAGAACAAAAAAAAAATCCCTCAAAACAGACTCTAAATGACAAAGTTATACTCATTTGAAAATAATTATCAAAACAAAAATGCAAATGGAAGGAGGTTAAACAAAGTGACACATGGAAATCCATGATTGTTCCACATGGAAGGATCTCTAGACTGTTCATATGGTAGTATGGTGTGGAAAGGTGCCATGCAACAAGTGGCCATAGGCCCATGTGGTGGCAGCTAGTGTGTGACAAGGTTGTAACACATCATTGGCCCACATGGTAGACCACGGTTGGGTCTACATGGTATGTGCCTAGGTGGAAGCTTGAGGTCGTTGGTGGTTGACGTGCTCTCCAAATTCAACTTTGATAAAAAGGGGGGCATTACTTTTATGTATTCATAACTTATAAGATAACACCCTTATGGGCATGGTCTTTAAGAAATTTGTTACAAAGAGAGGTGGCTCTAAAAATGGAGCACAATAAATGTAAAAGTTGGAACCCACATGAAAGAGAATCAAAATTCAAAGAGGGTTTCCCTCATCACACTTCTAAAGAGAAACAAGATGAAATGAGGTAGATATCAAGTAAGCTAATCTTGTAGAAAAGGACCCCCTTTCCAGCCATAAATTTGATAAGAATCTTGCAGAAAGTTTAGGAATGATCAAAGTTCCACCATGATCCAAGTTCCATCTATGATAGAATGATGCTCAAATGTTTTTTCCCAATTACCAATTAACCTAGATCCCTGAAAAAAATAATTCAAGTTCTAAATTTAACTAAAATTTAACTTCTTATGTCGCTAGATTTTGGAAACCCAAGTTAAGTTTTCTACAAGATTATGTGTCTCCAGGTAGATCCTATTGAAATCAAGAGAGATCACTAGATAATGTATGGTTGATGTGGAAACTAGGGCAACAAAAAAAGAGAGAGAGACTAAGACAAGAAGGCTTAGGCTCCCAATGATCAAGGTCATTGCACCAACCATGTGGCTACGACTTTGGCCACAAAACCATGAATGTCTATAACCAAAATAACACAAAAATTCACACATGAAGCTCCACAAACAAATAAATACTTGATAAAACGTCAGAAAAATTAAATAAATGTAGGAAATAAGAGTATTTGGTTAGCAAAAATGGCTACAAGACAAGCCCGAACCCACTAGATTTTTTTTATTTGCTAGGTTTGGTTGAAGTGTGAAGGAAAGAGCATTCTTAGATCAATAACGACAAAAATTGAAGCTCACCAAAAAATGCTAAATAATATTAGAACAAGAAAAGGAAAAAAAAATGAATAGAAACATAATTTACCACCATAGTCAAATCACGAGAGAGAAATGACCATATCTTAGGAAAACATAAGCCTTTTTAGATGAAACTAAAAGCATTCCTAGATTGAAATGACACTTATGATGCAATGGAGTGATTCACTCGAACTAAAAGTCGTTATAAACTATAGAAACAAAATTTGGATTTGCCTACATGATAGCTACCATGCACAATTCTACAATGAACTAATTCAAACTTGTATCTACAGAATACTCCTTCTGTAGTTGTCACAGGATATCAATATCTCAATGAAAAATGAAGTGGAACTTCATAAGCGCTCTGATACCATGTTTGGAAAGCATGGTTTATTCACACAAGTCAAACACATTAAGACATTCATTGATACATAGATCAAAGATCAAGATGTTGAGATTTACTTGTTACAACCATCAAAGAGGGAAACAATCCATGACACTAAAGGAAATTTATTAATGTAAAGAAAAATAGTTTACAACAAAATGTCTCATATCAATCATCCACAAATGACCCTCCATGCTCTTTAAATAGAGATCACGGACTAATGAAGTTTTAATCCATGGATAAAGTGTCATTAATAATGATGATATGTTGAACTAGCATATCATTCACATGTAAGGCATGATTGTGGCCATCAAATTAAAAAAGTACAAAAACACATTAAAAGCACACTTTAACTAAAATCGCATTAGACCAATTTGAACTTAAACAAGCTCCTAGTGTCTAAATATCCTAAGAAAGTATAGGTCTGGATCATTAAACAAGGTTGTGGATCCTTTAGTAGGATAACATCGTTGTAGATTACCATGAGTGTGGAGGTTGTAGGAATGGAGTAAATGAAGAAGTGCTTTTAGAGTACTGAAGATTTTGTAGCAACATGGAATATTTGTAAGGATCCTTGGAGTAGTGATAAGATCACTTACTTGGAGTGTTTTGGATAAAAATATTTTGTTTTTAGAAAATGATAGTTGTGCTTCCGAGGAGGATCAATGAGGGAGAACCTCATAAGAAAATTTCATAGTAGAGGTTTGGCAGACACTTTAGAATGTATAAAACTAGATGTTTGGTAGAGAAGGGATACTATTGGCTGATATTAGCCAAATAAATGAAGATGTGGATTGAGCATTGTAGGGTATGTTAGCATGCTAAAGGAGAATCTTGAATATGAGTGTTTGGGTTGTACACACCATTATCATTACTTGAGACTCCATGGGAATATTTTAACATGGAATTTGTCCTTGGATTTCCAATAATGCAATGAGGTAATGATTTTATATTTGTTGTTTTTGATAGATTTTCTAAAATGGCACATTTAATTTTTTGTAGGAAGACATGTTATGCAACAAATGTAGTAGTGTTGTTCTTTAAACAAATTGTAAGACTGCATGGATTTCCTCAATGTATTAGTTTTGTTAGAGACAATAAGTTTTTGGAACATTTTTTGAGGAGATTGTGGAGAAAATGGGTATCATATAGTAGTGTAGTTCATCATACTATCCATAGATATATGGGAAAGACGAGGTAGTGAATATGAGTTTGGGTAACTTATTCAGATGCTTGGTTGGAGAGAATCCTATAAAGTGGGATATGATCTTGGCACAAGTTGAATTTTCATATAATAATCTAGTGAATAGGTCTACATAAAGACACCATTTCAAATAGTGTGGATGATCACCAAAGGGAGTAACAAAGTTGGTAAGTTTGAAAGAATCAAACTTGAAGACTATAGATGTAGAGACATTCACATAATTCATGAGAGACGTGCATGAACATGTGAATCAACATTTGTAGTAGAGAAATTGGAATTATAAAGAGAAGGATGATGATAAAATGGAGAGGATGTTTACATAAGGAGATTCAGTTCTAGAGTACTTGAGAAAAGAGAGGTTCTTGAGAGGAACATATAATAAATCTAAGTTGAATAAGATAGGGTTGTGTCTAGTCCCAAGGAAGATTTGTGATGATGCATATAAGTTGAAATTTCTAGATGGATTGAATATCTCATTAATATTCAATATAATATATTTGTATGAGTACCATTATGGTACAAGAGATGTCAAAGGGTAGGTTGTAGTTTGGAAGGGTTAAATTTCAGAGAAGAAGAGAGCTGAAATAACAAAAGTGTTGGAAGAGTGAGTTTCTAGAAGATTGAGAAGGAAGGAGTAAAAATAGTACTTAGTGCATTGGAAAGGATGGAATTCTAAAAATGCTACGAGGATCTTAGAAGAAAAATTGCCCAATTTGATAAGCCATTGACAGAGGCTATCATATCCATCTTGTGAGCAGGATGCTCACCTTTAAATTACCAAGGGGGTCTCATGCAGGGGTGTCCTTAGAATATACCAATCCTGCACATCCAAAAAGATTTTTTTTAGTTCAAGTTTTCTTTTTCTTTTCTTTTTAGTGGTTTTGTTTCCAAGATAGTCTTAGATTTCTAAGTTGATTTATCATGGTTACAAATGCATCAAGAAGAATTTTTTATGATAAAAATCACTAGGGTAATTATTGAGAAGGAGTCAAGTAGAAAATTATCAGAGATAAGAAGGGATTGGGAGTTCATAGATTATTTGATGGAAACAATATAATGAAGCAATCAATAGAGCAACCCAATGGAAATAGTTTGATGAAGCAACATTAAGCTTAGTAACAATAGATGGATGTATAACATTTATTGAACATTGGGAGCAAAGAGGCAAGGGAAAACTTGTCAATATAGGATTACCAATAATGGTTGTTGATAGTGGGTCCAATGATGAAGGAATACATGTGGTGTCCCGTCATAGGGGCAAAAGGGTAATGACTGACAAGGGAATGTTAGAACAGAGTATGTGTAGATCATCCAATCTGTTGGAACATCAAAGATATAAAATGAAGTAGATTCATCTAAGGATATTAAACTTGGTAGTTTGTAGATCATTGGATAAATTGGAGGATCGACAATGCACAACTCATTGTGAAATTTTGGAGAGGCACATAAGAAAATGAAGTGGAGAGGCACATAAGAAAATGACATCGTAAATGAGAAGACACTCAGCCTTCAATTAAGTGTTGAATTAGAAGTGCTATACAATTTCATCTTTCTAAGGTGCCTTCAAGCATCTGTGTCACCCAAGACATGTAGTGATGGAAGTTGGTGATTCGCTATCTTGAGTAGTGGAAATGGTTTCGATAGTTCATGTCTCAAAGACCATGTATAAATTGAATGATTGAGAATGGAGTTTGGATTTTCATCTGGAATGATAATGTCAAGAAGAGGTTTTTTCCCCTCTTAATAAGAACATCACCAGAAGAGGTTTATAACCTTTAAAGATTTATCTTTGTGATTGTAATAAGGCCCAAGGTTTGGCCAATTAATTGAACAAAAGATTGTCATGAGTCATTGACTCTATGTGCATTTGTATTTGTTTGTTTCTAGTGTTATTGTGCAAATTTGATGAATTGCAAGCCCCATGCTTGCATCACATTAGATATATAGGAATATTATAATCTATTCTATGAGATCTATTGTACATTGACTTTAGTATATTTTTGTATATTACAGATATATTTGTGCTCATTACCTTGCATTGTTTTTTACATTTCATATATGTAATATTACGTAGTAAGGTTTAACCAAGTATTTCATAAATTTTACTATCACAATCATCTGATATAAAAAGTTTGAGAACATCGCAAATCTTAAAAGAGAAAGAAAGAATAGGAGAAATATAAATAATGCCAATTAAAAAGTAGGGGAACCACTAACATTGATCCATCTTAAATATAAGATCAATAAAGCATCGATGGGATTAATAAAGTGTCGAGAAGACTCATATTTCTTGAGATGCCAATCCATATATTTGGCATCTCAATTTTTAGTTTATATTAATTCCTTAGGATACAAAAATAATGAAATTGACACATCAATAAATACAATTTTTCTTAATGCTTTATTATTCCATCTTAAGTAGATGTTAAATTATTATTAAACTTAAAATTAATCCAATAATAAGAATTAATTCATATATTTATCTCATTAAAATAGACATCTCTACAATTCCATTGAAATATAAATTTTAAATTTTATATATCAAAATATTTTGTTTGGATTGAAATATAAATTTTAATTTTTTATCCATCACAATAAATAGTGGTGACACATATGTGAAATCCCACCCTTTATACATTATATGAACATTTTATGTATACACACAATTGTATATATCATTATTTTTATATATTTATAACTGAATGTTAGATAGAAAAGTTGTGTTAGTTATTCCCTAACTCTAAAATGTTAAAGCTCATGTCTCTTTCAAGTAATAGATGTTGTCACATTAATTAAGGGAAACCATTTGATGTAGATATGGCATCTCGTGCTTTAGTGCCTCTTTTACTATTTGATTTGGATTCGAAAATCTAAATTATTTCTTTATATTTAATGAAGAATATTTTCTTTTTATATAATTTGATTTGGATTTGACCCGCCTAGGTTATTCCTTCATATTTTAATGAAGAATATTGTTATGATTATATAGTACAAAAGTGATATATATTTAATGTTTTTCTTAAAAAAAAAAACGACTTTGGGTTAGGGAAAAACTTTTAAAACATAGTGTTAGATGATTTTAGGTGATTATTAAGTTTCGTGTTCAAATTTATTTAACCATCTTTATGTGATTTTAGGTGATTTGATGTTGGCATGTTGAATCATAAAGAAAAAACTTTACTTTAGGTGATTATTAAGTTTCGTGTTCAAATTTAATTAAAATTGCAATACTATTTTCTAGATAATTTCTAAATTCTTTTTCTAATATAAGGGAGTGATGGCTGCAATTAGAGATATCATTGAACTTGAACTTTATTCGTCCTTTTAGCAAAGGATTCCATTTATATTTAGTAAATACAAATTCTAAGTAGTTAATTTATTATCAATTCTAAGTAGTTAATTTATTATCAAGAAATTGTTTACTACAATAACTCAATTTGGGTTGATGACCTCTACAAACTAAGASTCAAGATTTGATCTTAATTTTTTTACATCTTTAACTAAATCCAACTAATCACACCCTTATTTTGGCGTCATTGTTTTTTTTTTTGTAAGTAAYATTTATATTAATATAYATAGAATTTATAGCAGAGTTGAAACAGGTTTAGTGCCCAGAGAGATCATGACAGTCCCTTAGGTTCAAAAAACCAAAAAATATGTCTTCCCTAGTGGGGTAACCAATCCTGATAGAGCAACGTATGTCTGAAAACCAGATGATGATAAGTATCATAGAGTCTGTCSTCACTGTTGCCTATCCTAAAAACATAAAAAAATAGATATAAAAGAGGAAAACAAAGACTAAAAATAATGCTACTATTGAACATGAGGAACCTATGATGAGGAGGGATCTATGCCCGCTCTGCATTCATCTGCAACACAAGATTTGGCACCGTCCAGACCCCCAATAGGAGGATGGAAGACACCGCCATGTCTATGTGATACCCATGTCTCCACCTCTAGCAGATAAGTATTTGAGTTTTCAGCAGTTCCATTTGACTCTTGAATTGGTAGAAGTCCTCATCTTCTAGTAGCATGCCCAAGGCCACCATCATTTGCATGTGCCAATACAACTCCAAAGTATGGTAGAATTTACAATTTTTGGTTTTGGTGTAACTAAGATCGGGAATCAACCCTCCAACTTATTGATCCACCTCTGCATCATCCTTAAATTCCTGATCCAAGTGGATATTGGTGGCCACCCACCTATTCCAACTAGTTCCTCTTGATAGTTTTTAGTTCATTACAGAATCAACCCTCCAACTTATTGATCCACCTCTGCATCATCCTTAAATTCCTGATCCAAGTGGATATTGGTGGCCACCCACCTATTCCAACTAGCTCCTCTTGATAGTTTTTAGTTCAACACGTTCTTCTGTAATTCTTTGTAATTGTGGGTTGTACATTTCAGGGGTTTTCTAAATCCCTACACAACTTCCAAGTGGAGATTGGTGGCCACCCACCTAATCCAATTGGCTTATTTTGGAAGTTTTCATGTCAGTACATCTTTTTGTACTTCCAGGGCCATTTTGGGGCCTTAAATAGTTCTTGTTTGGCTTGCCACAGTTAAACTATAAACGAAGTCAAATTTTGATGGCATAATGTATAGTTCTTGAAAATACCTTTCCAGCGGGCTATCACATGCCTAAAACGGAGGTCATATGCAAAAGTTATGACCTGGGGAAGTTGAGGTACCAACTTACCCATCAGGGCCCACATAACTTTTGGTGTTTCGTCTCCTAGGGTTAGGTTTTTGGATGTCTAGGGTTTTGGAATTCATGAGTAGTGTTAAAAATGCCTCTGGAGCCTCATTGTAATCATTATTCTCATATGGATGCACATAGAAACCACATCTCTTCTTAGAGATAGCTACCACCATTTGAGCAAGTTTTGTTGGATTATTGAGAGGGGGGGTGAATCATTAATAGAGCAATTTAATCCTTTTTAACCATATAATCCAAGTGTTATATCAATGAAGCATTATCACCCAATAACTGCAGAGTAAATAAGCAATGAACAAATGAACAAACATACACATACACAGTACACCAGTTTTTTACGTGGAAACCCAAATCGGGAGAAAACCACGGAATGTTTTTTCTTATATGTCTTGAAGAATTACATTCATTGGAAGCACCAACTTCCTTTGTTTTCCAGCTGCAACTGGAAGGAGGCTCCAAGCCCCCTAGTTTCTTAGGCTACAACCTAAGGGAAGCTCCAACTCCCCAATTCTCTGGCTACAACCCCCTATGTTCTCCGGCTACAACTGGAAGGTGGCTACAACCACCTGTCCTTGACCCGTCCTCCCACCCTGAAGTAGAAGTAGAATGATGGAACCACTGTCATCCTGTCACTGTGAGATATACCGCTGTAAACCTATACCAATAAATATGAACCATGCATAAACATGTACCTCAACCTATAATCAGTCTGTACCATAAACAAGTGCATAAACCATGCACCAACTTGTACCAAATAACTTGTAATCAATCTGTACCATAAACAAGTGCATCCAACCATGTACCAAGTATGTACCAATCATGTGTCAACTAATCATCAACTATGACTCATCAATATGCACCAACATCATCAACTATACACCTCATGTATGTGCCAACTCATCAACTACTTGTCTCAACCATGTACTCAACATGTACCTCAACCAAAATCCCTCATCAATTTCATCATCCAAATCTGATTTGTACCTCTGTAATAGACCTAGTGTGTATGATCACATTCATGCAAACCTTCCTTAACTTCAACAACAAGAGACTATCATTTTCATCAAACTTTTCTTTAGTCTCACATGCCTAGTTTTGGATTAGTCAACAACCCTAACTTGAAGTAATCATAACTTTGTACCTATAAAGTATAAATATATGAAACTGATATACAATGTTCTCCAATGTGTTTTATGCAATTCCTCCAGGTATCACTACTTGTAACCTCTCATAAAAGGAGTTATAGGGAAAATGGCATACCTTGTTGAATTATGGCTTATTCTAGAGAGTGACCTTGTAGGGTGTGCCCCGCACAGAATATTTGTTGAATTTATCTGAAACTGTTACACAACATACTAAATAATTTACCCTAACCAACACATTTTGTTTCGCTTAATTTTTATCTGTTATGAAGAATTTATGACGTTTTTATCCGAAACACCTATTTTTGACTAGTTTCAGGACTAGCCACAAACCCTATTTTTCACGGAGTGTAACTCCAAAAATACAATGACCCACAAGCTGAATTTTTTACCACAAATACTTGGATATGTTTTCTCAATGGAATAGAAATTTCACGGTCTAAATCATTATAGAAACAAAGTTATAGCGAAAATGGTGAGATGACTTGTAAATAACATACCTTAGAAAGCACCATCAAAAGAATTTATCCTTCCTTGCATTTCGACCTTGTTTTCTTCACCTTCCCTCAGAATTTCGGCTTATATATCCTTGGTTACCTCATACACCTATAGATATTCAATATTCTCAAGTGTGATTAAAATGAGAGAGCCTTGCCTCTTATTTATACTCTCCAAGTAGCTTCCCTAAAAACATCTTCTAGGTCACTTGGCCCCACTTTCCTTATTTTAGGGTTAACCCCCTTCTAATTTCTCCATTAATTTTATTATTGAAACAATTTATTTTTTATTCACTTTGAATTATAATACACTCATTACTTCAATTTATTATTTACCTCTTAAAATCTCTTAAACCACTTTGACTACTTTGACCTTTTGGGGTTTCTAGATGACATATGAGGGTCCTCCAACTTCGTAAGGCCATAACTCTCAAACCGTGAGGAGTTATGTGACATTCCACATACCACAAGAAATGGAATGACATGTACTATCCATATAGAATAGTATTATCTAAAAATATATTATAAATCATATCGTTATCCATCAAACAAACTTGGGTCCATTACCCAAACCTGGGGTCTCCGACTTCTCATGGCCATAACTCTCTAACCGTGAGGAGTTATGTGACGTTCCACATACCACCGGAAATGGAAAGACAAGCACTATCCATCTAGGATAGTTTACCTAACAAATTTATTGTCCTTCATCTCATTTTTCCACAATTAAGCATGGGTTCTCTTACTCCGCAAAGCGTCTTCCCGTGAGGGCTTTCACCATAAGGGGACCACTTTGGAGTTCATCCATATTTAATTCTTATCAACCATGACAAGACAATAATGAGTCATATTTACATCAAACAATATTGGGTCCATTACCCAAACCTTTTTGTTGCGGGGCTTTCTTCAAGGGTTGACATCAATGACAACCAACCTTAATCAATAGTTTCCAGTCTGTGGTTTTACAGTTTCAGCATATTTAATTTATTCAAAAGAAGTTATTGTTCATTGGTTATATGTTTTTGTTCTCTATATATCTGTGTTATTATCATCAGTATGTTATTCCTTTCGTTCCTCTCATAAATTTGGATCAGTGGTATCARAGCGGTCTGCTCTTCATTTAATTTTCTTTGTGCATGTCCCCAACAAGAAGTTGGGACTCAAACYAGTCGAGCTTTTGCAAGATCGGCCACGCCAAKCCCGACAAAAACCCATGGGGGACGAGAAGAAAGATGATGGAGCAGGATATCCTTTTAAAATGTTGTTCAAGGAAGCCCTTGTGTGACAAAGGAACGAAATGATGGACAACTTTGCACAGATACTTCGGTGACTTCCCASAGGAGACACATCTTCATAAAGAGGCCATGCAACCACCTTCAAGGTACAAGTAAATTTTGATATTCATTATTTGAAGGACTGATAGGTGCGGATGTTGTAGATAAATGGTTGAATCTGCTTGAAGGGTATTTTTCAGTCCACCATTTTTTCGACGAGGAAAAGATTAATTTTGCACTCCTCAAGGTCGTCCCCCATGTTAAGGACTGATGGGATACTTACTCTGACCAAAGGGCCATAGAGGAATATGTAATATTTGTGGTCTCCCCCACATGGGATTCCTTCAAGGATGCCATTAAAGAACAATACTACCATGTTGGAAGCTACGAGGACCAGTATACAAGATGGACCATGCTGTGTCAGGAAAGGGACTAGACAATACCAAATTTCACCAATATTTTCCATACCATGTGCACCAAATTGGGTATCAAAGAATCTAAACGACATCTGGTGCTCAAATACCATGGTTTTCTGCATAGATACATTCAAACAGAAATGAATTTTTTGGACATCGCATCATTAGGTGCGACTTATAGATATGTTGTCAAGATCGAGCATAAATTTAAGCAAAAGAGGCGAGAGTTTGGATCTGCAAAATCCTCACAACCGAAGCATAGAAAAGGCAGCCCCAACCCAAAAAACAAGGGATAGAGCAAAAATGGTCGCTCTCAGGAAAACCAGTCCAAGCCACAACCCAAGAAGAGTAATGAGAAGTCGAATAAGGACACATGAAAATGGTGTGAATACCATAAAATCCCTTAGCACAACATCGAAGAATGTTGCTCCAAGCAGTCACTAGTGGTCAAGCTGAAAGCTTCTGAGTTAGAGGAAAATTATGACTCTAAATCAAATCCATAAAGTGGGAAGCGGATCATCGATGTCAAACCCAATGCCATTGTCG
This sequence comes from Picea mariana, assembly GCA_032191745.1. Taxonomy (NCBI): domain Eukaryota; kingdom Viridiplantae; phylum Streptophyta; class Pinopsida; order Pinales; family Pinaceae; genus Picea; species Picea mariana. Next base: position 69,604 of record JASDQU010504593.1, on the reverse strand, counting down.
CTACCACCAAATTCCAACCAAGCAAACCAGTTTAACCAGAGGAAGGGGAACGCCTCTTTCACTCACAGATGTGGGTAAAGGGGACTCTGTTGCATTTCATTATCAATAGCGACAGTCAAAAGAACCTAATTTTAGCAAAGGTCATCAAGTAGATGGACCTATCGATAACACCACAGCTGCAACCCTACACCATCGGTTGGCTTCACCAAGGCCGAGATATTTACGTCATCCAACAATGTGTATTCCCTACAACATCAAGCCCTTCAAAGATGATGTATTGTGTGATATTGCTCCCCTTGAATTTTGTGATGTTCTTTTAGGCTAGCCATATTTTTGGAAGTGACATGTTGTGTATGAGTCTAGACCCCGTAGTGTTATATTATTACTTTGGGTAAACAATTGTACAGGATACTAGAGGTAGCGTCGCCTACCACTATTTATTTAATCTCTACCAAGAAATGCAATAAGGTCCTTTCACAGACCAGGAAGTTCGTCTTCTTTGTGATCCATGCTCCTAGTAAGAAGAAGGTCGTCGCCACATCTGTGACCTCTACATAGAACCTCTCTTTGCAACAGAATAAAGTGGATGGGATCGTGGAAGAGTACAAAGACATCTTCTCCTCACCCACCAAGGTACCAACACACTTCCAAGTCAAGCATCCAATTGATCTAGCCCCCAGTGCCCCGCTGCCTAATGGACCATTCTATCATCGCTTGTTGATGGAAAATGATGAAATCAAGAGGAAGATCTAAGAGTTGCTTCAAAATGGGCACATTCTTCCCAAATCCTCCTCGATTGTTCTAATGCATAAGAAATATGAGACCTAGCAGCTCTGCACTGATTATAGAACATTAAACAAAATCACAGTCAGGAACTGTTATCCAATTCCCCAAATTGATGACCTTCTTGACCAACTCAAGGGGGAAAAGTTCTTCAGCAAGATTGACCTAAAGTCTGGCTACCACCAGGTTCCCATCGAACCAACTGATGTATGGAAGACAACTTTCAAATCTAAAGAAGGAATCTTCGAATGGTTGTTCATGCCCTTTGTCTTAACAAATGCACCAACAAATTTCATTAGATTGATGGATGATGTATTGAGACCCTTCACCAACTCTTTTGTGGTGGTATATCTGGATGGCATCCTCATCTTCAACAGAACTTGGGAGGAGCACATGCAACATATTCAATAGGTTTTGGGCACTCTATGGAAACACAAGCTATATGCCAACTTGAAAAAATGTTCCTTTGGCATGAACAAGGTTCAATACTTGGGCTACATTGTTGATGAGCATGTGGTACATGTGGATCCATTTAATATCCAATTCATTCATGAGTAGCCATCCCCGACCACATTAATCGAGCTTCTGATATTTTTGGGACTTGCCAACTTCTACCGAAGGTTCGTGTTGGGATTCTTCCATATTGCATGGGCCCTCAGCCAAGTAACCAAGTGTGGTGGCAAGGAAAAGTTTGCATGGGGGTAGGTACAACAACAAGCATTTCATGATTTGAAGCATCGCTTGTGCTCATCTCCAGTATTGTCCTTACCTGATCTGCAACATCCGTTCGAGATTGAGACTGATGCCTTTGACTATGCTATAGGCACAGTTCTCACTTAGCATGGTCATTAAGTAACATAATATAGTGAGACACTCTTAGATATTGTCCGGAAATACCCCACCTATGACAAAGAAATGTATTACATTGTGAAAGTATGTCGTTAATGGAAACATTACATTCTGGGAAAAGAGACAATCATCCACACTAATCACAAGCCTCTGCGGTTCATACAGACACAGGGGAAGTTGTAGAACAACCACCATCAAAAGTGGTCCACACACCTACAATAGTTCCATCTCAACATCAACTATAAAACAGGGAGCACAAATCATGTTGTCGACTACCTCAGTCACCCTCTTGTTGTTGCACTCACCACAGTGCTCCATTCCTGTGGGCATGAGGCATCTGAGTGGCCCCAACTTTATCAGTGTGACCCTAACTTCACCACCACCTATCATATATTGGGTACAGGAGAAAATGTCACCAATTTTTACATCTAGGATGGACTATTATGCCATCTGGGCCACCTCTGTGTTCCCACAAGCGAGCATGCAAAGATGATTTGGGAGGATAATTGTAGTCAAAGGGCGGGACATTTTGGCGTGGATAAAACTATGGTCATTCTACATAAACATTTTTATTGGACAAAACTTCGACAAGATGTCAGCAAGTATATCAGATCTTGCATTTCCTGTGCCATTGCCAAGCCAACGATCAAGAATAAAGGCTTATACACCCCTCTTCCTACTCCCAAGAGACCTTGGGAATCCATCTTGATGGATTACATGTTTGGCCTTTCGTACACCAAGCTCGACAATGATTGTGTATTTGTGATGGTTGATCAGTTTTCGAAGATGGCCATTATCATAGCCTGCAAGAAGAGCATCACAGCAGCAAATATTGCCAAGATCTTGTTCAAACAGGTGTGGGTCCATTTTGGGATACCACATACCATCACCTAATATAGGGACAACATGTTCCTCAACAAATTTTGGTTGAGTCTCTAGTCAATTTTGGACACCAAGCTCACTAAATCCACTACTTTCCACCCCCAAACTGATGGCCAGAGAGGTGTCATCAATCGAATGATTATGCACATCATGTGCATGTACAACTCTAAGCATCCATGTACATGGGATGAGAGTCTTCCCTATGTTCAACACAGCTACAACAGGGCTCTCCATAGCTCCACCGTCCATAGCCCATTTCAAGTGGGGCTGGGATTCCAACCCTTGGGTCCCATTGATGTTTCACTACCTCTTGCAACCACACAGGAAGAATATTCCCATGTTCATTCTAAGCCCGACAAAGCCACCAGATTAATTGAGTGGATTCAGCACATCCACCAACATGTCCATGAGATTTTGCAGAAAGCCAATTCTAAATACAAGCAGCGTCATGATCAACACCGGTTACCGCACCAGTTTCAGGTAGGAGACAAGGTCTGGTTACATTTTTTGAAAGAACGCCTTAGAGGGCCCCATCGGAAGCTCCTCCCTCTTCGCTATGGGCCTTACACTATCACCAAGTTTGTGGGTAACAATGCTTTTGAGCTCAACACTCCACCCTTCCTTGGCTTGCAGCCAATGTTCAATGTGGACCTCCTTCGACCATGACTTCCACCATTGTTGGACACCTCAGAGATTGCAAAAAAGTTGACAACAACAGAGCTCAACCCTAATTGCATGGAACAAGCATCCACTGATCATATAGTGGACACACAGGTCAAGGGAACTCGCCAGCAGAGGATCCAGCTTTATCAGGTTGTCAAGGCGAGGCAACTCCTACACCAAGGCAAGTGACTCACCCGAGGCCAAATTCAACAGAAATTTCCTCACCTGATGGCGGCACTCAATACAATGGGGACCATTGCTTCCTAAGGGGGGAGGACTAATCCAAGTGGATATTGGTGGTTACCCACCTATTCCAACTGGCTCCTCTTGACAGTTTTTAGTTCAACATGTTCTTTTGTAATTACTTGTAATTGTGGGTTCTACACTTTTGGGGCTGTCTGAAGCCCTACAAAACTTCCGGGTGGATATTGGTGGCTGCCCACCTAATCCAACTAGCTTATTTTGGAATTTTTCATGTCAGTACATATTTTTGTACTTCAAGGGCTGTTTTAGGGCCCTAAACAGTGTTTTTTTTACTTTCCATAGTCAATCTATAGACAAAGTCAGAGTTTTACGACATAATGTGTAGTTCTCAAAAATACCTTTCCAACGAGCTATCACGCACCTAAAACAAAGGTCGTATGAAAAAGTTACGATCCCGGGAAGTTGAGGTACCAACTTACCCATCAGGGTCGACATAACTTTTGGTGTTTCATCTCCTAGGGTTAGGTTTTTGGATGTCTATGGTTTTGGAATTCATGAGTAATGTTAAAAAGGCCTCTGGAGCCTCATTGTAACCATTATGCTTAGACTGATAGCTGCCACCATTTGAGCAAGTTGTTTTTAGTCTATAATTTTACAGTTTCAACCTATTTTATTTATTCAATAAAAGTTATTGTTCACTGGATATCTGTTGTTGTTCTCTGTATCTCTGTGTTATTGTATTCAATCTATTATTTATTTCCTTCTGCTCATAAATCTGGATCAATTCCTTAACCAGACGAACCTCAACGTCCAAGGTTGGCATTGAGGCCTTGTCCTTGTCTAGCACAAAACTATCGTAATAATTAACAGCATTCATCATTGCCTTAGCTACCTGAGACGACCTAACAACAAAGGTGCAAGGCTTATGACCTCAAGGCACCATGATTGAATGGATGAAAGCTATCAGAAAACCAAATGAGTGACTAGAGAAATCACAGCAGTGCCAAACATACCCAATCCAAACAATGTTCATAATTAGACAAAAATGTTTTAACATTTCTAAGGCTAGGAGGCCATCATCTACCAAGTTTACCCTGCTCTCATTCCCCCTAATTTCCATAACTATTAACATCATGCACGATTGTGGGCGAATCCCGAGGCCTGTGAAAAGAATTATCCTCGACGATTGATCAAACATTGCCATGATCAGTTCGGTTACCATTTCCTTATTAGAGTACAGGGTCTATGTCATCATCTGTGTGCGAGTGGAAATGGTCACTGATCCCAACCTCCCAACATTCCTTACCATTCTTATAAATTTTGTAGAAATTTTTATTTTTTTTATTTTGTAGAATTTTTATTTTTTTTTAATTATAAAAATAGAAAATGATTCAATTACTAACCATTATAAAAATTTGTTACTTTAGAAAACTCTACTAGATTTAAACCTTCTCATCAGTATATCTAACTCTACTAGATTTAAGCCTTCTCATCAATATATTTTTAATTAATAATTCAATTGATTTAACTATTTAATACATTTTCACTAATTCTAATTTTTATTAAAATTTATATATTCCTTAACAATTTATCTTATATGTTAAATAAATTATCCATTAAAATTTATAATTTAACCACCTTAATGTTTCTTTTTTTTTCCTTAGAGTTTCTTTTTTTTCCATAAATATCAACAAAAGAATTTCATACTTGTGAATTTTTATTTTAAATTGTAAATTATAAATATCATATACCATAATTATGAGATTGTCCCTTGGCATAATCTGCCTCACATAATCAATTATTGTTTTGGAGTTATATTCACATTTTTTTTTTTAAATATATTTTCTAAGATGTTTTTCATTGTTATGGAGTTAGAGTTATACCCACATATTATTTTCTTAAATCTATTTTAAGATGTTTTTTATTAAAATTATTTATATTTATATTTAATTAATTTTTTTTATTAAATTTTATAAAAAATATTATAATTAATTTAAAAAACTAGATATCACAAATAAATTGTTTAAAAATATTAAATGATTTTCAAATTACAAACCATAAAACATACATAAAGACAAAGTATTTTTAAGATTAAATTTTATAAAAATATCATAATTAATTTAAAAAGCTCAGACATCACAAACTAATTTGTTTGAAGAAATTAAATGATTTTCAAAGGTCAAACCATGTTTGTTTGAAGACATTAAATGATTTTCAAAGGACAAATCATATAATATATATAAGGACAAAGTATTTTCTAAGATGTTTTTTATTAAAATTATTTGTAATTTTATTTAATCAATTTTTTTATTAAATTTTATAAAAATATTATAATTAATTTAAAAAGCTCAAACATCACAAACAATCTGATTGAAGACATTAAATGATTTTCAAAGGACAAACCATGGAACATACATAAGGACAAAGTATGGAACACAATCACTTTTATTTAGTTAAATTGTTATAATAATAGATATTCTCTTTTGTCAAAATCATCTAAAACTTATGTCACCATAGTTATTCATGTCTTCAAAGGAATTAAACTTTAAAACTTATGTCACCGTAGTTATTCATGTCTTCAAAGGAATTAAACTTTAATAAATGAGTTGATAGGCCAACATCTTTATGGTTGAATCATAACTTTATTTACTTTAACTGGTTATTAAGTTTTCCTGTTCAAAATTATATAAGATTACAATTATATTTTTTGGATAATTTTTAAATTTCCTTTCTAATAGGTGAGTGTGGGTTGCATTTAGAGATATCATTGGACTTGAACCTTATTCATCCTTCTAAGGGAGGATTCCATTTTTATTTTTCTATTTGGTAAATACAAATTTTAAGTAGTTATGTTATTATTAAGAAATTGTTTACTGGGTTCGTAACTTCTACAAACTAAGATTTTAAATATAATCTTCAATTTTTTATTTTTTTAACTAAATCTTAATAACTATTTACAACTATGATCACTCATACCCATATTTTTACCTCACTATTGCAATCACATTACATATGTTAACCAATGTTACATCTCTTCATATTGAGGATATTGGACTTTTGCAAGTTTATCGTTTGCCCATTTTTCTTTGGACACCCCTCTACTCAATATAGTGATACAAAATTGATAGATGCTCTAATGAAACTAATTATAAAGCTTCATCCTAGTCAATCCTAGGATCATCTTCCCTTTTTAGAATAAAATTTGTTTGAGTCATGTAGTTCTTTCACAAATTTTGTGAGGTTTTCACTTAGAATTATATGTATATGAAAATTTGGTTTTGTTATTCTAACTATAATTATACCACCATTTTCTAGTGAAGATAATAAAATTAAAACTTACGACAATGCATTAAAATTATTACAAATTACATCATATCTTTGGCAATGCCATGAAAGTGATTTTACCTTTAATATTTTCTTGATTTCCCTTTTTTTTCTTTTCCTCTTTTAAATTTTTAACATCTTTCAATTAAAAAATATAAAATAAATATGTTATTTTATTTTTTTTGACAGAAACGGTTATAGATTATATTAATGGGGTGGACTAGCCACAAATCCGATTACAAAATGGCTTCAAATTTCTTCGGGCCTGTCTTTCTGAGCCATTCTACTTCTATAGCTATAGACTTGTGAACTGAACTAGTTCCTGAACGTCTTCTAATAGAACTGGGTTAAATTTAAATGCCGAAACTCCAGTCACTATTTCAGCATAAGTCTCAGCATTGTTTCAACATTGTTTCATCATTTGTTACAGCGGTGTTTCAGCATATGTTTCCGAAGAGGCTAACACTAACCTAATAGCTATTTCAGCACGCCAGATCGGCTTCGCGTCATTACATCTTTCCGTTGATAGACGTTTTTTTTCTTTTTTGTTACGATCTGCCATTCATTGCTTTGACCTTGGTTATGAATTTTCGGCTGAGCTTGCGCTTCTTCTACCTCAGCAATATCGGCCCAGCTTGAGGCTTGCTGGGTTGGGCTTGAAGACCTGGGTAGAGCTGCTTCCGTTGGGTCTTCCCCCTTAACAGGTTCTTTGGGAACGGAGACAGATTCCCCTTCAGCTTCTGACGGCGGGATCTTTGCTTCATATTGCTTCTCCGGTTGCGCTCTTGTCCACCAAGTGGGCCTTTGGCTTCGGGGTGATCTTCTTTTTCCGGATGACTTCTCACAGTTCCGGGCTATGTGCCCTGTTTCAAAACATACCCTGCATCTGAAACAGAGGTTCTCGAAATCGATCTTCTGGGTCCAAGAGTATTTCTTTTCGAGGAGGATGATTTCTGCTGGGAAACCCTTGTTCAAGTCCATCTCTACACAGATCCGGGCAAAGATGGAGTTGATTGCGGCAGCTTCAGGGCACTTGCAGAGAAATTTCCCTATGCCATTTCCGATAGATTCAAGAGATTTGTCCCCCCGGAAGTGCAGGGGAAGTGACGGGAGACGCACCCAGACCGGAGTAGAAGAAATAGAGGCCTTGGCTAGATCAAAGTCAGGGGTCCACAGCTACACGGACAACCCTGCTCTGCCCCAGAACCACGGCCCGGAGCTGGAAACCAAGTCTCTTTCATCAAAAGAATCAAAGATAGCTGCAAAAAAACCCTTCGCAAAGGGGCAGACTGAAACCTCACCCACAAGAAGCGGGGACCATTCGGAGTCGATCCAGGAGCGAAGATCAACCAGACTCGGCCAGAAGCCATTGAACCTGCAAACCAGGGCATGCTTGCTGAGCTGAGAGGAAACCACTAGTGCTTCCTTCGGCATCTAGATAGAAACTGCAGGGGCTTCAACAATCGAAGTATTCGGAGCAGAGGAACCCCCTCGAAGGGAAGCCATATCCTTGAAGGAAGCCTATCCCGCACGTCCCATAGAGGGACCCTGATCTGGGAGGGGGAGGGCGGAGCAACCCCCGTCAGGCTTGGCAAAAGCGTCTGAAGAGGCGCGAGCAGGAGCAGGAGGGGCGCCGGCCGCCATAAATAAATATGTTATTATTACAAAAATGTTTTTAATAATTTAAATATATATATTAAAACAAAATATTTATTTAATTTTTTTTATAAAACTTATAAAAAAATTTAAAATATATAAAATTAATTATAATGTTTTCAATAATTTAAATATATATATTAAAACAAAATATTTATTTAATTTTTTTTATAAAACTTATAAAAAAATTTAAAATATACAAAATTAATTATAATGGATAACCATTATAAAAAAATCATACCGCTTTTACAAATAAACAAGCTGAAAGATCTAAACCCAACGAATTGAAATCGACAAGGTAAACCATTGGAAGCAACCATTTGAAACTCAAATGTATTTAAAGTTAGTTATACTTGACAATTCTTATAATAATAAATCATACACCTCTCACACCAAGGAGACATGCATTAAATAATATGGAAAGGCCTAAACGCAACGAATTGGAATTGACCTAGTGAACCAATTGAAGCAACAATTTGAAGTCGACCAAACGAAAATAACTCCCAACCTTTTCCACCAAGCTTGGCCATGAATGGTTAGCTTCCTGATTGCTTCCTCAATCTTTTACAAGCCCAATGGGGCCTTCAATGTTTAGGATGTGGATCTTATACCACTATTCAATATCTATCATATTTGAAATTTATTCAATATTTATCTATTTATATACATGGAAAATCTATATAAATTTAGTCTTTTATAGTATATGATATAAGATATTTAACTTTAATATAATATAATTAATTGATTAATTAATTTTTATTTATTTATTTACTTATCTATAGATGTAGATAGTTGTGAAAACATATTTGAAATTTATTCAATATAGTATACATGTAAAATTTATATAAATTTAATCTCTTATTATAATATATGATATCATATATTTAACTTTAATATAATTTGTTTAATTAATTCATTATTCTTTTTAATTTGTTTACTTATCTAATAAGTATTCAAGTAAAGATGTAGATAGTTGTGAATTTAAGTAATTGTTTTTTTTTTTTTTTTTTTTTAATAAAGAATGAAATCTCCTTTCCTAGTTTTCCAAATAAAGAATATAATAATTATCACTTAAAATATATATTCATTACTGTTTTCCAAATAAAGAATATAATAATTATCACTTAAAATATATATTCATTACTTAAAAAGAGTTAGTAGAATTTGGTCCCATCATTCAATAAAACATTTACAAATCAACCTAACTCTTATAACTCATTTTAAATAATTGTTATACATTAAAAAGTTTATGCTCCACTTAAAGTATATATTTATTAAGTATATTATTTTTTTTATTCTTTGTTAGGTATCTTACTAATTTTTTTAAGGGTTAATATAAACTAGGTGGTAAGGAAAGCCAAAACTTACATTTTGGGGCTATTTACATTTTTTGACTGAAATTCAAAAAGAATTATTTTGGATTGATGGAATTTCAAATATCAAATATCAATATTGTACAATCTTAAGAGTATTTGGAAATGACGGTCCCATGGGATAGCACAATTGGTTAAGACATGCGCACACTCTTCCAGTTTGGGGAGAGGTCATGAGTTCGAAACCTGTGTCCCTTGGGGCTGAGAAGCTTTATCACTGGAGAGCTAAAACCCTCATTATTTTGGATTGATGGAATCACAAATGGTATTTGGGGATGTTGAATCCATTTTTGTCATAAAAACAACAATTTCATCAACCAAAAATTATGATTTTATGATTTCAACAATGATTACATAACAATTTCATCAATCCAAAATTATGATTTCAACATTGATTGGGATGTTGAATCCATTTTTGTCATAAAAACAACAATTTCATCAACCAAAAATTATGATTTATGATTTCAACAATGATTACATAACAATTTCATCAACCCAAAATTATGATTTCAACATTGATTACAAGATCGGATTTGGATGAGGACAAATTGGAAAAAATATAATATACAAAACATTAACCCTTCTCTATTTTTAATCTAGTTTTTGTTTTTTTTTTCAATTTTTCATACAATATTTTACATTAAAAACAACAGCTTCAAATCTAAAATTACAATTTCAATAACATTTTTATCTAGTTTTTTGTTTTTTTTCAATTTTTCATACAATCTTTTGGATTAAAAACAACTTCAAATCTAAGACAAACTTCTTCATTTTTAATCTAGTTTTTTTTTTTCTTCAAATTTTTATAAAAAAATTTAATATAATTATTTTAAATATTTTTATCTTTTCTTTTTCTTTTTTACTTTTCTTTTATTTTATTTTTTAATTAAATTTTGTATATATTTAATAATATTTTTTGTTTTTTTATTATTCTCTTTATCCTCTCTAATGAATTTGATCACTCAACCCACATAATAACCATATCCTCAAATCATTTGATCACTCAACTCACATAATAACCATATCCTCAAATCATGTTTGCCACAATGAAAAAACAAACTTAACAATCAACCTCACTAACAAACTCCTAAATCTACTTTAACAACAAACTCCTAAATCTACTTTAACAACTCAACTCAATGACACAAACCTGACTCTCTTCAGAGCAGGGAAGGAGATTAACTTTCACCTTCAGTTAGTTAGTCCAAGGTAGGCCTTGACACCATACAAGGGACCCATACAAGCCAAGCCCTACAAGGCCATTTTCATTAGGTTGTGTAGGCTCCCATCAACAACATTAGAAAAACACAAAAATTAATCACCCAACTAATCCTTACCCAAATAACTAATCATTTCCCAATAAAAAGCAGGGACAGTGTCCAACTCCGCCAACCCAGTCGACTTTGGTAGTTGTTGTTTTTTATTTCCCATGGCTGTGAAATCCAAATCCCCTGCACCTTCGTCATCGCTGCTATTACTATCCCTGGCCAAATGAACGCCAACGGACCGATTCTCGTCCATTTGGGCCTCCTCTTCTCGCCAAATCTAGCGGAAGTTTGGCAGGACTGTTCTCAGTTCTCGTTCAATTTGGCGCAAATTTGACTGCGAAGAGCTCCCGGACGATCTTTTTGGTAAGAAATTGCAACCCAAGCTCTGAGTTCCTTGTCCTTCTGGATTTCTTGATAGCAAAACATTATAGGAAGCCAAATTATGGCCGAACAGAACTGTAGATTAATTTCCTGCTATAAATATAACAGAACTCATTTGCTGAATTCTTGTAGATAGCAGAGTGCAGAGAAAAAGGAACCCAGTTGTTGAATTAATGCTCTAGATTTAGCAGATTTGAAATAACAGAACCCAATTGTTGAAATCCTCTCATGAATATGTTCTTAGCAGAGCCCAGAAAAGCCTGTTATGAATGCATATATTCGGAGACTTGGGATCCCAAGCTTGAAAGACTGCAGCAGGGAGTAGAGTTAAGCAGTTGGTGAAAGTTTTTGAGAACATGAAGCTGCTGTCGGAGACTCAGAAGATTGAATTCAAAGGTACCCACAAGTCATTTAATAGAAAAGATAACAGAGGTGGTGGCAAATTAGGACAGGAGAATAGAATGTTTCATGGCTGTGTTGAAAGATGGGCTATACCTGGCATGGATCATCCATTGGCTGAGAGACAGCCCAACAGCTGGTCTGGCAAGAATTGTGGTAGTTTTGATGGCCACTGCAATATGGTCAAGTATGAGGATGGTTGTTCAAGTGATCTCAGTGACACCCTGAGCCTTCGGTCGCCCAGCGAAAGCAGGTAACAGAATCATGGGTGCTTCTTTGTGCAATTTCTGAAAGCTTTTTTAGTTTTTTGTAACAGAATCATGGGTGCTTCTTTGTGCAATTTCTGAAAGATTTTTTAGTTTTTTTAAATGTATGTGATAGTCTTGTGGACTTTTTTAGTTTTGAAAGCAGGATAATTTGTATTTATGGCAGAGACAGTTGCAGGCAGAAGGAAGAACTATGGGGAAAATGAATGAGATATTTTGTACGAGTAGAGATGTGTTATGTTTGAGTATATTGTTAACGTCCTTCTTCCATACCTTTTCAAGTACTAATTCATGGAGTTTTTTCATTAGATAAGTTTTGGCAGATGCTTCATAAAAGAATTGGTGATTGGGTTGATAAAATGCTGAATTGCTGTCTTGCACAGGATGTGTATATAATATATATTATTACATATTTTTAAAAAGTAAATGTGTCACCTTAAAATTTCATAGGAATAAAAAAAAGTTAATCATAATGTATAATAAAATAAATCAGCATAGCATATGTTTTAAGTAAATGGGTCACCTTTATAAATTATAAATTATATTCATAGGAATAAAAAAAAGTTAATCATAATGTATAATAAAATAAATCAGCATAGCATATGTTTTAAGTAAATGGGTCACCTTTATAAATTATAAATTGTAATTCAATTTATAAATTTTAAAAGCGAAATTTAAAAAAAGTTAATTATAATTAAATTTATACTGAAATAAATTAGTCTAAATTACAGATTTGTGTTTGGATTTTTTGGGTTTTTTTACTTACTTATTAGATAGGGAATATTAGATAGTAGACAGGGAATAGAGAGATTTGTGTTTGGATTTTTATGGGTTTTTTTTCATACTTATTAGATATTGTGTTTGGATTTTTATGGGATATTAAGATGGATCTAGATCAAACTTTTTACTAGAAACTCCTTACAAAGTTGTAGCTGAGGTGTATTTACTATGTCAAAATCACCCAAATCTTTCACCTGATCTCATCTTAAAAAACTGCAATCTGAGAAACTTAAATCAAAATCGCCCAAAACTGCAATCTGAGAAACTTAAATCAAAATCACCCAAATCTTTCATCTGATCTCATCTAAAAAATCTGCAATCTGAGAAACTTAAAAAATAGCCAGTTGGCAATTAATACTGAATAATATGCCCCCGGTTTATACATGGTGTAACCATATTACAGAAAAATCAACTTTGGGTTTTTCTAGTCAGATTGTTTCACTCATTTTTTCTCTTGCCTGGTTGTTTTCATGTTAATTACCATGGGCCTCTTGCATCCTCTTATTTATCATTAAACTTCGTTTTTCATTACTTTGATGATGGGAAACTCCGAGAATCCTGTTTGATGTTTCTGGGCCTTGCGCGGTTACTCTTAAAGGATTCTTCTGGTCTTTTTAAGGAAAACAATATGGGATTATTGTTAACCTTCTCCCATTTGTTAATTTTTCTCATTTGAAAACCTGCGTGACAACATTGTTTTACAAATGGGTTTGTTTTTCAACGATTTGCGCTTGTTAATCTTGCCCCTGTTGACCTTCAGTTCCCAAGCATTTTCTTGTTCACTTTCTCAAAGTTTTAAAGAGCGTCTACCTTGAAGATTTGAATCATCCTTTTCAAAACTCATTTGCGTGCTGCTCTGTCTGAGAGAATCCTAAGTACCGATCTGTACCTTGTTGATGAGAGATGCCGATCTATTTGTTTCAGGGAGAACCCTTATGTCCTACCATTTCTGACAATCTAATTGAAGGATAGATAATCACGTTCACGTTCATTAGTTTTTGGACAGAAACCCAACTAGTCATTTTGGCACTTTAAGATTCAGTGCTAAGGTCCTGTTTTGTGTTTTTCTTTAGGCAGTTATCTGTTTTTAGGAAAATTCAAATGATCATTTTAGCTCTTTTGAGGATGGTACTAAATCATTATTTTTCTTTTTCCTGTGCAGTTCTGGCAGCCGAAGAAGAAGCAAAAAAGTATGGGCGGAGTCATCCCCTTTTTCTTTTATCATTGATATATTTTTCTATCTGCCTTTGTTTTCTGGTTTCTGAGAGGTTCTAGAGCAGAGTCTTTGGATGTTTGTGCTCAATAAATTGTATATTGAAGAAACTGCATTTTCTTCTTTGGATGCTTGTTCTCAATAAATTGTATTTAGAAGGAATTGCATTTTCTTATATTCTTTAGATTGGTTTTCACATGTTTTGTATGAATTTGGACCGATAAAACTTGTTTGATTTTGCATCTGTCTCAGAGTTTTGATTCCACAGAAAGAGG
>JASDQU010504593.1:11753-28732 GCA_032191745.1 Picea mariana | reverse complement strand
TAGAGGAAATGTTGTGCATAGTTTTATATATGCTACTCCATCTATTAATATGGTTAGGTAAGTTTTTTTCAGTAATTTTTGGGAAGCTAGATATGGTTAGGTAAGTTATATATGCTACTCCATCTACTAATATGGTTAGGTAAGTTTTTTTCACTAACCTTTGAGAAGCTAGATATTGATTTCCAATATCTATCCTAACTCATAATTCAATCCTTTCACAATCAATAATAATGAGTGCATAATCATCTATAATAAATATTTCTTCTTCTATAGATTTACTTAATGAAGAAAAGAGAGAAGAACCCTTAGCTATATGATGGGTATAATCCGAGTTGAGTATCCACTCACTTTTGGAAGTGTGAATATGCAATTCCTAAGAAGAACTAATAGAGAAAGTATAATTATCTCCAAAGTTCCCTACAAAAATTTGATGTTTCATGTTTATCAGTCAACTAGTCGACACCTCATCTTCAATCTTCTTGACCTTATGCACAAGTTCTTTGGCCTTCTTCTAGAAACCTTCTCAACATACCTTGTATTTATATAGTATTGATAGGTCTTCTTCTTCTTACCTTTCTTAGTTGATGACTGATCAACATGCTTCTTCTAGTAGGTATGGTTGACACAATCCTTCACATGGTATCCTCCATGATCTTTCTCCAAATTTTATCCTCAACATATTTCTCTATAGCTATGTTGACCTTTTACCTTAAGGAGATGTGTATGTTTCTTATACTTAAGTTTACCTTGATCAAGCAATTTTTCATGCGCCCTAATTAGAAAACCAAATAAAATATCAAAGATATAGTCCTTACCATCTTCTTTTTTGGAAGTCCAACTAGCACAAAATGTCAAGAATAAAACATCATAGGGTGTCTTTGGATTCATCAAGATTAGTTCTATAAGTTAACCACCTTTTTTGGAAAATCCTTTCCACATTCACCCAATTTCAATTGTAGCTCCTTCACTTAATCAAAACAATATTGAATCTTGTTAAAGGAGAGATGATCAAGTGAGATAAACTCTTTCTTGACCTACATAACCTTACTTCCATCACTCTTGTTGAACATAGTCTTCAACTTCTTCTAGACTTGATTTAGAAAATCAATCCCACTTGTATGAAAGAAAATATCCATGGAAATATAGGTTGTCATGACTCCTACAACATTATCCTTCTTCCCATTAATAATGAACTTCATAAGTTCATCCTTAGGGCTTGGAACTATAGCTTTGTGAAATTCCAAAGCACTTTACTCTTCAATACCATTTCCATATCTTATTTCCACATGCCATAGTTATGTGCCATTCAAAACCACAATTTCTTGTTAATAACTCATAATCACTTTGCAAAACATGAATCTAATTTGCAAGTAGAAATCTAAATCAATATACTAGAGATATTTGATTCAATAGGAATGCATATACAAGCAACAACACCTAAGGCGGCTTGTAGAAAATATGATAGTTCTGAAACCAACAACTTTGATACCATGTTAGAGAACCAAGGAATTGCAGAAGTGAAGAATAATGATTTCCAAGAAGAGGTGATTTTGATAGACATTGTTATATCCCTGAACCACAAGTGATCATAGCTCAACATATATTTTCCATTGATTGATAGACATATCCATAGGATCATCTATATATAAATAAAATCATAACTAATTCACATAATATAAGGACCACATAGTCAACTTTTATCACATTAGGTGTTACCAAATATCCAACTTTTCTACCTTGACTTGAGCACCAATTGACCTAGTTGGGACTATTGATGGTCAACCTAACTAGTCAACCTTTGATTGTTGGTAACATTACACCAATTGTTTCTAAATTATCAATAGATGGGATGAATTTCTTGTTCCAATAATCAATTCCATGTGTAGATTATATTTGGACACTTCTCCTCCCCATGAACATGTTTCATCCACCCATATATACATGTTTTTAGAGGGTTCTTCTAATTTACCTTTCCTTGCACCTATATGTTGTTGGAAATTCATGCAAAAGGAATACTTATCAAAATATAGTCAAAATATCACAAGACATTAAACATTTCTAAGTGTTGAAGCTTATCATGTTTTCGTCATTTGACACAAAAAATGTGCACTAAGCCCAAAAACTCAACTTTGATAGTTTGTAGTGGAAACTTTATGTTTAAAGCTACAAAATATGAACACAAGTATATTGAAGGAAGATAAAATGTTCATAAAGAAAATCATCAAGCCAAATATAAATATACAATAAATCCTGATGATGGACCACAATAGCCTTGCATGAAACGTCGACTCCATAAATATTATGTGATGGATCCAAAATATTTCTCTCACCATAATGTTAATCGAAGGAGTCTAATAATTGAGACAAATATACAAGTCAACATGTATACTCATTCTAATAATTAAGAGTATTTACAACACATTTACAATCTCTACACCTAATCTCTCATGATTCATCTATGGTCTAATGGCCTATTCACATAGACAAATCACACTCCTTTGCTAACCTCTAAGTACTCTATTAATGAACCATCCAATTTGTATATCCTTGGAAGAACTTATTTAATTATTTTTCTAGCCTTAGTCTTCTCCTTCCTTGTAGTGAATCTTCATCTACCTCATGGTTGTAGTGGATATAATTGTCTTCCATGCTAGATCTTCTTAACCTATTCCATATAGTCATAATTGTCTTTAGTCTTCATGCACACGATGCCTCATATTCCATGTGTGTTGGTTTAACCTTTCTGATGCATCAATTCTCATATGAATTTCGTTTTCTTCTTTGACTTTTGTCCATTGCCTCATCACACACTTCTCACTTTCCACATGCAAACACCATAGGTAGTCTTCCCTGGGTAAAATTGCACTCATAGTTTTTCTAAACATTCTCCTGTTGTGTTTCCTGTCTTCAGTATGTGTAACCTCTCATGTAAATTCCTTCCCTAATGTCCTTTTTTTCCATTTTATTTATTCATAAATGCTCCTGCATCAACTTCCCCTCAATAATAGAAACAAGAATGTCATCATGCAACTAACATGCATTATCCATCATTAATGATTTATGTCCCCTTGCAAAATTTATGGTATTTTTCTTCAAACATACAAATGCTCTCTTTGGCTAAACTTGTTCGTCTATTTCACCAAGTCCTACTCGTATGTTGTGCATCATGCTTTTCCTCCCAAAAATTTTTCTACCTCATTCATCTTCCTTCTATGAATATGTTTGTTTCAACTTGCTTCTATGCTTTCTTTAGCTCCTCCATCGTCTTCATAAATTCCTTGAAACTCATACAGGTTTGACATGTGAATTGAAAATAAGTGATATATTGATTTTCTCTAGCAGCTAGATCGCATATGCATTGTCACCGATCTTTCTGTTGATCATACAAGGTTCAATATTCTTCAAATTTAATTTACTATATGCATCCCTAGAATATAAATTTTCCTTTCTAAGATGTACCATCACCAAGTCTACAACTTCGAGAGACTTAGTCTCCAACTTTGAGAGACTTGTATTTCTTATGGGTATCTTCACACTCCTTGTTTTTGTATTTTTATCCTTCAATTGCTCATGGAATCATTGATACACTCACTTCATTTGCACTGCAAAAGCCTCTACATCATCACTATTATGCATGTCAATCTCTAGGTCTATAATATATATAACTCCTTTTGATTTCTTCCCATACACAACTTTGAATGGTGAATTACCTATTAATATGTTCACAAAACTAATATACTATTTTTTTGCATGCACGAAAACATAATTCCAATGTTTGAAATTATGTCTATCTAATCATATCAAAATATTTCCAAGTATTCTATTCACAACTTCTATTTTCCATACCATTCGAGGATGATAACTTGAACTAGAATGTAGCTTTATTCCCAATTTTTTCCACAACATCTTATAGAAATGAATAAGGAATTACTTTGGTGTCTCCTCTTGATGCAACATTTTTTTTAAACCATGTAAGAACATGTTCATATTGAACAAAAGATCTATGAAATGACTTGCATCATTGACATTTTTACATGTTATAATTTGTCATATTTGAAAGCCTATCAACCACAACAAACAAATCATCAAATCATTGTTGCATTCTTGATATGACTCATAAAAAATCATTGGCATTTTTATATGTTATAATTTGTCATCTTTGAAAGCCTATCAACCACAACAAACAAATCATCAAATCATTGTTACATTCTTGATATGGCATATAAAAAATCCATGGACACATCTTTCCAAAAAGTGTTTGATAAAACAAATGGTATATATAATCTTTTATTTTGTGTCACGCCCATTAACATATAACATATATCCTACATTGGCCTATTGCCCTCATGCTTGACCCATAATACTATTTTACTAATAAAATTACCCAAAGTTTCCTCCTAACCCACCACTATGCAATTCCCCTATCAAAGTTTCCTACATTGAGCTCTCTAGAATGCATAATTGCTTCCCTTCAAATAAGTGTCTATCCTATATTTAATAATCTAAGTATGTTCTTAAATGTTGCAATATTGGACTTCAAAATATTCCAATAATGTATAGAAAATATGTGTTGTGTTTAGGTAAGTCCCTAATTTTCTCAAATCCTATTGGCGCATTCTTCATTGCCTAATATTAACACTCTTTGGTTGCGTCACATCAATAAATATATTCTCTTTCTAGCACTATTTCTTTAAACCACAAGTATAACTTTGTAAGAACTATATGTGCCTTAAATAACTTTGGTTCAAGTTCTCATGATTTTTAATTAACTTCGTTGCTTCGTGATCTGTGTACACAATAAATTCCTTTAGCAACAATTAATTCCTCGAATGCATCAATGCTTGTGTAATTACATAGAAATCTAAGTTATATTGAGTACTTCTTCCATGCTTCATTTTATTTCTCACTAGAAAATGCTCCAATAGAAACTTAGTATTGTTCCAATAGAAACTTAGTCACCCTTTTTGACTTAGTATTGCTCCAATAGAAACTTCACTTGCATCACAATCAACCTAAAATTACTTTATTGAAATCAAGAATTCTAACTTAGGAGATTTTAGTTATCATCATGTTTAGTTTCTCACTCAAAAATCTTATGTACTTCTATGCTACACAAAAATCCACATGACTTCATGCATATAATCAATGGTGCACAAGTACCACCAAAATATTTAAAGAATCTTCTCTCAAAATTTGAAATACCATGAAAATTTCTTACCTTAATGACAAATATATTTGACTTAAATATATTTGGGTCGATGCACAAATAAAATTGGGAAACCACAAACTCAAGGTACACCAACTTCTCTTTGAATAATTCACACTTGTTCAAATTTATGCATAACGTCTCTCTACTACTCACGGCCTGAAACAACAATCATATATATCGTTTTTTCCTCTTTACGTATACTATACAAAATATAAATATAGAATTACAAACTTATCAATGTATGATGTCAACACTATGTCATCAACTTCATTGTAATGTCCCTTTCCAAATCATCTCTCCAAGAGATTGACGTAATAACATAAAGTGATTCTCGTAAGTTATAGTCGGTGGAAAAAGGGGATTAATTAATTATTTAATGTCATTGGAGCGGAAAAGTAACTTTTTAAAAAGTGACATTGAGTAATTAATTAAAAAGGTGACTTAAATTTATAAAGTCACTTTACTTTATTAAAAGGGTAAAATGGATCCAAAAAGGATCAACGAGGAAATAAAATGAGAATGAGAGTGCCTCTCTCTCTCATTATGCATTTGTTATTTTCTAAAACGAAATTGAGAGAGCTCTTGTGGCTTTGGTTCTTGGGACGAAAACCCTAGAGATTTTGGAAGATTGGTTTCAGTGGTGAGACCATCCACCATAGTTGTAACACCATGTTTTCCCCCAAGGTTGTAATTATGCTAAGAATTCATATAAGTATGTTTATGAAGCATGTAATTATGTTTTTATTTAATGAAAACACCAAAACCGTTGACTGAGAGGGAACAACCTTGAAATTACTAGCCATGACACACAAGTAGGAATTGATGAAGTGGGGATTCATTAAGTGGTTGGGTAAGGTGGAGTCGAGTTGTTTTTATGAAAAAAATAGGAATCTTTTTTAACAAGGTAATATACACTTTCTAAGCATAAAATCATACCTCCCAACGTACCTAATCTAAATGGAGCCACGTGACCAGTTATGGAAGGCCAGGGAAGTGGTTGAGGCAGTTAACGGTTGTTGACAAAATGGCCTTTTGGAGAATCAAAGGGCCAATTGAATGACCTGACAACAAAAAATCATGATTTTCCCCTTCAGAATGGGAACTGTGGACTACAGGTTGCTTCCACAAGAGGTCCATAGGAATCCCAAGAAGATCGGTTGAGGAAGAGACCAAAGGTGGAAGAAACACCACTATAGACCACACATAGATATGTGAGACCAAACACTCAACAATCAAAGTGTGGAATCAGACACAAAAGAAAAGAACACATACACAGGAGCTGAAAAAGAGAAAATTTGAACCAGAATCGTGAACATATGAATCACAAAGAAAAATGTTGTAGTGAGCAGAGGAGCTCATGGGCGCAGATAGAAGAACAGAAGAAAATGGAAAGATTTCCTTGAAGAAAATATGAAGCTTTCCCAATTTGAGAGTGATCACCTTGAAGAGAGAAGGCCCAAATCTAGACTGGACATAAAAGGATTGCAACTTGGTGCTTACTAGAAAGAAACTGGAACTGGTAAGGGGAGGTCACCGAGGGATTGATTAGCAGAGAAAGGGCTCCCCTGTGTAGAGGAAATCTAGTTGATAAACCTGTAGAGTTCCTAAGATCAATGGGAAGGGGGAAAATTTTGTTGTTGTCATTGGACGAAGGAGAGTAACCTTCCTCGATCATTTGACTTGGAAGCCAGCTAAATCATTCCCGTCGTGGTATCATGGCTTGGAATGGGGCTGACATACTGTAGGAAGGAACTCTGCAGTGTGGCCTAAGGTTGGGAGGAAAGGCATCCTCTCTCAGTCAGTTGGTATTGGCAATTTCCCTAATCAGATAAGTGTATAAGTTGACTTCTTTATATTGGGTATGAATAATGTATGTATGTATGGAATTGTGTGATTAATGGGAAGTGTAAATGCTTGTAATTGGTAAAAGGAATCTTTGAATGATTGGGATGAGATGATGATGGTTCGTTATCCTAACAAACCGTGAGATCATTCAAGTGTGTTAGTTGTGTCCCTAGGAACCTTGTGGATTTAGAGGAAAGTTTTCAGGATGTGGAAAAAAACATCATTTAACGAGTGATGTGGGAGTCCTATCGGTCGAAGAGATCCCTATGAGGAATAGAGAACCCTGAATCCTGAGAAAGTCTCGATCTTTTATGGAAATCTTGCAAGATATGCAAGAACTAGCTTTTATGAAGATTAGTTAGTATTTGATTGTCTTAGAGTAGGAAACTAACTCCTTGAGAACTGATAACGTCTTGAAGAAACACTGAAATTTGACTAAGTTCCCAAGTTGGAGCATTAGCAAGTGGAAAAACCCAGAGTTTAGTTACAAAGGTATATTTTCATTGATTCAGCAGGGTGAGTGAGTCTCAACCCTTCATTGAGAAGACATCATCGTCAATGAGTGTGAAGACTTGTAAAAATTCTGACGACACAATTAAATTCTAAAGATGGAACGAGGACCATCGATATATCTAGAAGTTCCTTTGATGAGATATGGACCGTCAATGTGATATGCATCATCATCGGGGAATACAGAGAGTTTACGAAGTGGGATTCAAGTAAGAGAAAAGACAATGATGATAAAGGTATGAGCATTGATGAGATTCATTGATCGACATGGAGGAGAGAGAGGAGATCTTCGTCGCAGATGTGCAGTAGGTTCCTATTGAGAAATAAAAGAGGTGACAACGTCATGACAATGTGCTGAGCTAGTGTGGAAACCAAAATAGCCGTAGGGGTGATGTGTGTCACCAGTGGAATGGTTAACGAGACATGAGTCGTCTTGGAGGGCCTAGAAACCCTTATGGTGTCGACGATGATCTAGATTGTCAGATATGAAGAATGTCAGATCTCAACCTTTTGTGGGAGGTTGTCAGGAATGGTCCAGAAGCATGGATAGAGAAAAGTGTCGATGACAATGAGGTTTGGGGTTAAACAAAATTTGTTGATTGGTTGATGGGTGAGATGAAATATCAGCCATGGATCCTAGTGGGAACCACTTGTATCATGAAAGAGCTGTTAAAGGCATGGGATTTAGCTATCGTGCAAGTTGGAAGTATCGATGTGATCAGAGCCATTGAATGTCATACCCAAAAATTGTCAGATCTGGGGATGGTTAGATGGGTGGGTTTTCATCAAAGCATTCAAGGTTGAATGTTAGTGCTCTGTAGGAGTGAATCCATGACGATGATGAATGACTTGAGAGGTTAGAAACCTTGAAGTGATGAGTTAGGCCAATACCACGTGGCGCCATGTCAGTACCACATTGGATGGTATGATTGGAAGGAAGTCACATCGATGCCACGTGGTAGTGAGGTGGATTTAGATAATAAGGGTTTGGATATTTTGGGATGTTTTAACTTGAGATCCAAATCTTAGATCTAGGCATGGTCACAGTTGTTTTGGAGTGCCAAAAAAAATCATGATTTTCCCCTTCAAAATGGGAACTCCAAACTGCAGGTTTCGTCTATAGGAGGACCATGAGAATCCCAAGGAGATCGATCAAATAAGAGACTAAAGGTGGAATAAACACCACTAGAGGCCACACATGGAGATGTGAAACCAGACACTCAACAAGCATAGTGTGGTATCAGAGACAAAAAAAAGGAACACATACACAGGAGATGAAAAAGATAAAATTTGAACTAGAATCATGAACATCCGAATCATAGAGAAAAAGGTTAAAGTGAGTAGAGTAGCTTATGGGCGTAGACAAAAGAAGAGAATAAAATGGAAAGATTTCCTTGAATAAAATATGAAGCTTTCCCAATTTGAGAATGATCACCCTGAACAGAGAAGACCCAAATCTAGACTAGAGAAAAAAGGACTACAACTTGATTCTTACTAGACAAACATTGGAACTGGTAAGGGGAGGTCGCTGAGGGATTGTTTAGTAGAGAAAGAGATCCCTTGTGTAGAGGAAATCCAATTGATAAACCACCCGATAAACCTATAGAGTTCTTGAGCTCAGTGGGAAGGGGGAAATGTTTGTTGTTGTAAGTGGACGAAGGAGAGTAACCTTCATGGATCATATGAGTTGGAAGCCAACTGAATCATTCCCCTTGTGGTATCATGGCTTAGCATGGGGGTGTCATACTATAGGAAGGCACTATTTAGTGTGGCCTAAGGTCAGGAGGAAAGGCGTCCTCTCTCAATTGGTATTGGCAAATTCCCTGATCATATAAGTGTATAAGTTGACTTGTTTATATTTTGTATGATTGATGTATGTGTGTATGTAATTGTATGATTAATGGGAAGTGTACATGATTGTAATTGGTAAAAGGAACATTTGAATGATTGGGATGATCTGATGATGCTTTGTTATCTTAGAGAACCGTGAGCTCATTCAAGTGTGATAGTTGTTTCCCTAGGAACCTTGTGTCTTTAGAGGAAACTTTGCATGATGTGGACAAAAATATCATTTAACCAATGATGTGGGAGTCTTGTTGGCTGAAGAGATCCCTATGAGGAATAGAAAATCTTGAATCCCGAGAAAGTCCTGATATTTTATGGAAAGCTTGCAAGATATCAAAGAACTATCTTTTATGAAGATTAGTTGGTCTTTGATTGTCTTAGAGTAGGCAACAAACTCCTTGAGAACGAATAGCGTCTTGAAGAAACTCTGAAATTTGACTAAGTTCCCAAGTCAAAGAATTAGCAAGTTGAAAAATCCAGAGTTTATTTAGGAAGGTATATAGTCATTGATTCGGCAAGGCGAGTGAATCTCATCCCTTCGTTGAGAATGCATCGTCGTCAAAGAGTGCCAGGACTTGTAAAAAGTTTGATGATGAAAATGAAATTATGAAGATGGAACAAGGACCATCGATCTATTAAGAAGGTCCATCGATGAGATCTGGACCGTCGATGTGATATGCATCATCATCGGGGAATACAGAGAGTTGGCAAAGTGGGAGTCAAGTCAAGGAAGAGTCGACGACGATAAAGGTGTGAGGATTTCTGAGATTCGTTGATAGACATAGAGGAGAGAGAGGAGATCTATGTCATAGATGCACTGTAGGTTCCTATTGAGAAATAAAAGAGGTGACAACTTCATAACGATGTGATGAGCTAGTGTGGAAACCAAAATAACTGTAGGGGTGATGCGTGTCACCAGTGGAATGGTTAACAAGATAGAAGTGGTCCCAGAGGACCTAGAAACCCTTATGGTGTCGACGGTGATCTTGACCATTGTATCTGTAGATTTTCAAATCTTGACCATTCGTCGAAGGTTTTTGGGAATGGTCTAGAGGCATGGATAGAGGCAAGTGCTGATGACGAAGAGGTTTGGGGTTAAACAAGTTCCATTCATCGGTTAATAGATGAGATTAAATCTCATCCATGGATCCTAGTAGGACCCACTTGTATCATGAAAGAGAGGTTAAAGGAATGGGCTTTATCTTTCGTGTAAGTTGGAGGCACCAATGTGATCAAATCCATTAAATGTTAAACCCGAAAGCTGTTGGATATGGGAAGGGTTTGATGGGTGGGTTGTTGTCGGAGCATTCAAGGTTGAATGTTAGTGCTTTACAAGAGTGAATCCCTAACGATGATAAATGAATTGAGAGGTTAGAAACCCTGAAGTGATTAGTTAGGCTAGCGCCACTTCACGCCATGTCAGTACCACATTAGATGGTATGAGTGGAAGGAAGTCACGTGGATGCCACGTGGTAGTGAGGTGGATTTAGATAATGAGGGTTTGGAGATTTCAAGAGGATGTAATTTGAGATCCAAAGCTTAGATCTAGGCATGGTCACAATCGTTTGGAAGCTCCAAGTGAGAAAAATCCATCTATGGCCCTTAGAATTTGGTAAGAAGTAAGCTGAGAAGAGAGAAATCTTAACATCCTACTAGCTTAAGAGAAGGTTAGGGGGTTGGGTGTGCTATAGAGTGGTATTAGAGCAGAGTTGAAACTATGGGCTTGAATGGGTCGCCAAGGCCACTTGAAATTGTTAAAGAAAGATTTTACTAATTGTATAACATGCATAATTTCAACGGTAATGTAATAACTAGTCACAATAAGGGTAATGTAAGAACCTAGTCACAATGCAAAGGCATCCAACACCCACATTGATGACTTCATTATTCTTCTTTATTACTCAATTCTCCAAGGTTATCACTCATATTTGTAATACTTTCTGGGTTTTGCTCTTCAATTTACTTCTCTAAGTTTCATGTAGGACTCATCTAATTATTTCCTCAAAGTTTCACTCTCTTCTTCTAATTGAACGCAAGTATATACAAGCTTTGTGATCTTCGCAAATCCAAAATTTAACATATAAAACTCATCCACTTTTCTTAAAACTTCTAAATAATCATCTAGAACCACACCTTTAAATTCTTCTTAACCCGCGACAACTCTTACCATCTAGAAACTTGGTCTATCACCCTGTAAGGCTTTAATTTTGTAGTGTGCAAGGACTGTAGAGGAGGAAGTTGTTTGTTTACATCTAGCATTGTTGTGTTTTTATGTCTCTGGAGTAATGGAGATTGTTTTTGGAACTAGAAAATTAAGTTAAACTTAGGCACTAGCATTTGTTGCTTCATTTTATCATTGATCGAGACCAAATGGGTAGAGGGGTGGGAATTGTGTCATTTGTTGACAAGACGAAGAGATGATGGGTTGAAGGATGAATGGATGTTCTACCATAAATATACCAAATATTCTAGTAGGGGAAGTGAGGTATTTGGGATATGGCAACCTAATGAGGTGCCTTAATGGAAATATCAAGGACATTGTGTAGGGAACGAAATGTGACTCTAAGAGGGGAGTGTAAAATCCAATAGGATGCTCTCTATATTGATTAAAGAAGGATTATTGGATTGGGGTTTTATATGTAATGATAGGAGTTGGTACAAGAGGCTTGTTGTCATCTACTAAGGTCAACAAGGAGGAATAAGACAAAGGGTTGGGAGGAGTATGCTATTGTGGAACTTTTTCCTGCATTTACAAACTAGTCTTAGCCCCAATCTGCTCTACAGTTTGGTCTATTTTGCGTCAGTTATCTTGATTTGTCCCAAACATTTGGGAATACTAAGCATTTAGCTTGATTTTATTGTTGGGAACAACCTTTTTCTTGAAAGTTATGCACATGGGTTGATGGGCCATGTTTCCTTCTAAATTCATGCTCTAGGCACAAGAACTAGGTCAAAATACAGATTCACTCTCTTGACTTGGTGAAACTTAATCAAGACCCACTCCATCTTTGACTTAGTCCACTTTGATCATTGTTGAGGCACCCAATTCAACACAAATATCTTGGGATTATTCTGGATTGTTGATCTAAAATAGATAATAGATATGAACAAGCAAATGGTTGTAAGACTTGGTACCTAAGTGCAATTTGACAATTAATGAGGTTACATAAAATCTTAAAGAGAATGAAAATGTAAAAGGTAAATGAAACAAAAGAGAGGAGATACAAAAATTAAATAAAATAGAATTTATGAAAATAGGAGAGAAAAGACTAAGGAATGGAAAATGAAAGGTTAGGCCTGATGGCCTTCCCATCACCCCAAATCTCCCTACTTTTTTTGTGATTTCACTCTCAAAGGGATTTTTTGGCTTTTGGATGATTACCGGCCAAAGAGAGGAGGATGCAAAAAGAGCCATGAGCTACATTGTAACCAAATATTGTCAAAATAACACTGGGCAAACATTCAAAGCTGGTTTTTCCATTTGATTTCTAGGGTAAATATGGTATCTTTGTGTATGAATTTCTCTATGGCTATGGAGTAATTCCTATGTATGAAATGTTTCTCTTATGTTGTTTAATGTGATTCTATGAGTGTGTTAATGGTGACGATTAAGAATGGAAAGAATAAAATACTATGTATGAGTTATCATTGTTCTTGACTATGCTTAATATGATGCTTGTAGTTGAACTCATGGTTAACATGGAGAATTCACCATGGTATTTATGTTTTTTTTTTTTAATAAAAAGTGTTATTTCCTCATAAAACAACTGTGATTGTACATATCAAATCAAGTTTTAGGGCCTGCCATCTATTCTGCCAAACTAGTGGAAACTGAAACAGATGGCACCCTATTGTTCTGGTTGGAAAAAAGTAAAAAGTTGCAACATGTTCCACTGAACATTTGGAAACTGGAACAAGTGGAAGAAGAGTATTGAGACAGAGTTGTATGAACATGCAACAAGAAGTCTGAATAGAACATGTTCAAAAAATCTGGACAGAGCACAAAACATGAAAGATGAATAGGATTACAAAAAATCTGGACAAAGCCTAAGATCTTTAAACATTAAAAGAGCTAGTAAAACCTGCTATCCTGAGTGTCCTCATGAGGATTGAAGTTGTAAGGTTGCACACAGGTTGGGAAGCGTTGCTGGATTGGCATGCAAGAGAAAACATTGAATATGATGTCAAGTCTACTGTTGAGAAGAGTGTGCCTATGGAGCTGCTCCATCATGTCCCTCTGCATCTCGAAGATGAGCTCCAGATGTTCTAGCACTAGGAATCAAGGTGAGAGCGAATCTCAGGCTATGGCTGAGATGGGAGGTGGAGGTTCAACCGGGTGGTCAGCCAAAAGAATTTCTTCTTGGATTATACAAGTCGTCCCCTCCATGGATTTTGTTGTAGAAGTTGCAGGGAGACTGGTGTTGGGTCGGTCATGGTGGTCCAAAACTATGTAGAGGAGGGATTCTGGCGGCACCATAATTGGTTCCTCTAGAATTTCCTCCTCTACATAGGCCATGGGAGGCGAATTTGGCTACATATTCCCTTGAATCAATGCGGTCGAATAATCCTGGGAAAGCTTGCAAAGGCATCTATGCTTGGCTGCATAACAATACCAAGAAGGACCCCTCTTGGGATTTTCATGCTCTCAGGGCATGGAAAATAAGGAAAACTAGACGAAATTTAGCAAAGGAGCACACAGAGCTGGAAGACTGAACGGAGTGAAGCACAAATGCGAAAATTGAGCATAGTGAAACAATCCATGAAAAACTTGGATGAAATGGAGGAGTGCCAGGGGTGTTGATGTGACCTTGCACATGCCTCTTATACCCATCATCATCCCTTTTCCATGGCACACTAGGAGCTCCATTAAACCTATGCAAGGGAACTGTCCAAACTGCCCAGGAGCACGATAAATTATGTCCTCCATCCAAGAATTGAAGGCGAGGGTGGTGGAAAGCCTCATAAATATCTTGGGATGCATGTTAGCTACGTGGAACCCGATCCAGGGTGCCATGGTATTTATGTTAGATTCACTCAATTTTTTTCCCCTATTAATACTTTGTATTCTAATGGCTACCTGGTAATTTTAATGGTGTGAAGGTTCATTTAATGGAAATACTCTAAGTTTCACTTCATTTTCTCATTCCTCTTATCCATTAAAGAATTCCAACATATCTGAATTGCACATCGTTGGTTTATATCTAAGATTCAAGATCAATGGCTCAAATAATATGTTCATTGCACTTTTGTAGAGAGTTTCCAATTTTTTGTTGTGTTTAATTGACTATTGGAGAAGGGGAAAAAATCATTATTGCTTACCATGTTTGTCACATGCCATCTTCTTCTTTTTGAGCACTTGGGGGGCGTATGTGGGTCGTATAGGCCATACACCCAACGCTACAATAGGTTGATTCCTCCAAGGGGTCACCCTTCCTTTACCTACATGTGAGCATTTATAATTTGTTGTTTTATCTTATGTAGAGGAGTGGTAAATTGTTCCACCAACCAAAGAGTTGAATGATCAAACCATTTTTTTAATTTTGTCTCATGCATTCGACTCCAATGTGACTACAACGTTTTATAATTTTTGGTTATAAGCTTGGATTTCCTCTTTTAATAATGAATGGCGTATATGCTGGATTGGAGTATGACTATACACATGGGAAATTTGGAAGGATGGACATTGAAGGAGACATATCATTCCATTGTGAATACATAGCAAACCATATGCCATTTACTAGTGAAGATTCATCCCAAGCACTTCTTTTTCTTGAGAAAATATATTGATATATTGAGAGGGGCATTACCTATATTAAAAATTGAGTCAAAATAAAAGTTCATACACAATGTAATTGCAACCAAAGGTTTATCGACCTAAGTTCATTAGTTATCCAAACATTTCATATCAAGTTACTTCCATTGAGCATAGAGATATAAACCTTATGCATAAGCAGTATTGGCGGTTTGTGTTTAACCCCAATAGGTCTCATTAGTAGTTGGCACCATTCATTGGGTGGCATTTCTTAAAGCATTGGACATATGGGCTAGGATGATCATGAACCTTTAACCCAATCTTGCTAACCAAATCAGCTACTATGATATTGGTCTGTGAACCGAATCGAATAGAGCATCTACCTTGGTCTTCTTGACCTATATCTTGATATGGAATAGTTTTGTCATCTCCTTCTCTTCCTTGTGATGAAGGCTACTCAAATTCACCTCCTTCTATACTAAAGTGCAAAAAATATTCTCATCCACATTTGAGTTGATTTCTACTTGATTGCTTGAATCTGTGGTTAGAAGGTTCTTCTTCTTGGAATCCTTCTTATGGTTCTTAGGGCTCAACTTTGGATGTATTTTCCAACACTTTTATTCAATGTGACCATAAAGATTGAAATGGTTACAGTGGTTGCTTGGATCCTTTCACTAATGTGCAGTGGTTGTCATCTTCTTGTCTTTCCCTTTCCACTTCTTCTTTCCCTCCTTGGAAGATTCTTAGTGCCCTTTCTATTTAGAACCACTTGTATATCCTTTTTTGTGGCCTATATTTTCCAGATATTGTGTTTGCACACAAGCGTCATCAATTTTCCTAGGAATGAAGAGCATCACTTGCTTTCACAAATGATTGTGTAGACCCCCTAAATACTTGAGGAGTAAATTTGGGTTCTTGGGAGAGATACCCAACATGATAGCCATCTTCTTGAATTCAATAGTGTACTCTTGCACACTCTACCCCTGCCTTTGCCTAAAGTAGTTCAAATGGATCCATTGGTCCTCTACATACCCAATAGGGTAGAACTGGGACTTAATGAGGGTTTTGAAATCCTTCCACTTATTTACTGGTGGATCACCCTCCAATGTAAGTGTTTCCATGTGAGTTTCCCACCAGGTTAATGCATGGATGATGGCCCTCTACTTTCAGTCTGGTAAATGAAATATTCTACTCTTCTTTTGTATGGTGGACATTGAAATAGACCTCTACCTATTGCAACCAATGATTCAAATTTACTGCATCGATCTCACCTTGGAATGGCTTGATATCCACTTTCTCTTGGGTGAAATCATGAAGGTGGGTTACACTTTTGCTTGTTTTATGAGAAAAAAAACTGTATTTTCACAAGTTATTCAACTTCCGACATATAAAAGTATTTTTTTTATTTATAATTTCACTTTACAGTAAAAACAAAACTTGTGAAGAATTGTGTTAGCTTTCCAATGACTATTTTTCAATTTTTTTTTATCACGATTTGATATGTCAATTTGACAATTGTTTAACAATATGTTTCTTAAACATGAAATGAATGATAATGAGTTACTTATTTCTACAACAATGTATATATTATTAAGATTATGTTTTGAAGAAACAAAATATACTGCAACAATCTACAAAGACTATATTTTATTATGACTATTATTTTGAATTTAACGGATGAATATTATAATTTCTAGAATTTTTTGAAGTTGACCAAGCTGAAAACGTTGCAGAGTTTAAATACATGTTTTTCTACACCTTGTATCTATCTTAATTTTTACTTAAAACTAAAATTTAAATATACCCTTTTGAAAAGAA
>JASDQU010504590.1:49953-69312 GCA_032191745.1 Picea mariana | reverse complement strand
TCAGTTCATGGGGGATAAATACTTCAGTAAGATTGATCTGAATTATGGCTACCACCAGGTCCCAATAGAATAAACAAATTTATGGAAGACCGCCTTCAAGTCAAAAGAAGGTCTTTTTGAATGGCTGGTCATGCCCTTTGGTTTGAAAAATTCTCCAGCAACGTTTATGAGGATTATGGATGATATCCTAGGACCTTTCACCAATAGTTTTGTAGTGGTGTATCTTGATGACATCCTCATCTACAAAAAGACTTGGGCGGAACACTTGTAGCATATTCAGTAGGTTCTGCACACCCTGCGACAACACAAACTATATGCAACTTGGAAAAATGCTCCTTCGACATGGACAAGGCCCATTACTTAGGATACACCATTGATCTACATGGTGTGCATGTGGATCCAACCAAGATCGAGGTCATCCATGACTGGCCATCCCCAACCACACTCATTGAACTTTGAAGCTTCTTGGGCCTCGCCAATTTGTATCGCAGGTTTGTGTTGGGATTATCTCATATCGCATGGGCCCTCAACCAAGTAACCAAGGGTGGAGGTAAGAAAAATTTTGTGTGGGGCATGTCCCAACAATAAGCCTTCGATGAATTGGAGAAGCATTTGTGCTCATCCCCATTACTTTCATTACCAGAACTGCAACATCCCTTTGAGATCAAGACAGATGCTTTAGACTATGTTGTGGGCGCCGTTCTCACTCAACATGGCCACCCTGTGTCATATCATAGCGAGACACTATGAGATTTTGTCCATTAGTACCCTACTTATGACAAAGAAATGTAATCCATTGTGCAAGCCTGCCGCTAGTGGAGACATTACATTCTTGGGAAGGAGACAATCATCCACACTGATCACAAGCCACTACAGTTCATGCAGGCCCAAGGAAAATTGCAAAATGACCACCATCAGAAGTGATCCACATACTTACAACAGTTCCACATCAACATCAAGTATAAAATAGGAAGTACCAACCAATTTTCTTATTTCCTCAGCTGACCTCCAGTCGCGAAACTCACCACGGTGCTAGACTCTTGCAGCCACGAGACCTTCAGATGGCCCCACCTCTATGAGACAGACCCTGACTTATCCACCATCTACCAAATTTTGGGTGCCAACTTAGTGGTCACTAATTTCCATCTTCAAGATGAGTTGTTATGCCATCTGGGCCATCTATGCATTCCATCAAGAGAGCACACGAAGCTGATTTGGGAAGCTCACTACAGTCGGGTGGCATGACACTTTGGCATCGAAAATATAGTGGTAGTGATGCAGAAACATTTCTACTGTCCAAAACTTCAATAGGATGTCGGCAAGTATATCAGGTCCTACACTGCCTGCGCTATTTCTAAAACGACCACTAAGAAATAGGGCATGTACACTGGGAAACTCACTACGATCGGGTGGCATGACACTTTGGCATCAAAAAGATAGCGGTAGTGTTGCAGAAACATTTCTACTGTCCGAAACTTCAATAGGATGTCGACAAGTATATCAGGTCTTGCACTGCCTGCACTATTTCCAAACTGACCACTAAGAAACAGGGTATGTACACCCCTCTTCCTACTACTGATAGGTCATGGGAATCCATCTCAATGGAATATAGGTAGGGCCTCTCATCCACCAAGAGGGTAAATGATTGTGTTTTTGTGGTTGTTTATCTCTTTTCAAAGATGGCAATTCTAGCCGCCTGCAAGAAGAACATCACATTAGAAGACACTATCAAGCTCTTTTTTGAATGAGTATGGGTACATTTTGGGATCCCCCAAACCATTATCTCAGACCGTGACAGTCGGTTTCTCAACACATTCTGGTCGAGCCTCTGGTCACTGTTGGATACCAAGCTCACCAAATCCACTTCCTTCCATCCCCAAACAGATGGCCAAACTGAGGTCATCAATCAGATGATCGTACATGTCCTACACATGTACAATTCAAAACACCCATGCACATGGGAGGAGAGTCTTCCCTATTTCCATAATAGCTACAATTCATCCCCGCATAGATCAACTGGCCACAACTCCTTTTAGGTGGGGTTGGGATTCCAACCATTGGGCCCCATCAATGTTGCACTACCCCTAGTGACCACCTCGGCTGAATCATCCCCTAATACACCAAAAGATGACAAAGATACTCAGTTCATTGAGTGGACCCAACACATCTGCCAACAAGTTCAGGATATTCTACAGAAGTCTAATGCCAAGTACAAGTAGTGCCATGATCAACATCGGGTGACACATAAGTTTCAGGAGGGAGACAAATTTTGGCTTCACTTGTAGAAATAACACCTGACATGGCCCCATCGAAAGCTTCTCCCACTCAGTTATGTACCATACACCATCACCAAGATTGTGGGTGACAATGATTTTAAGCTCAACATTCCCCCTTTCCTTAGCCTGCACCCAGTCTTCAATGTGGCTCTCCTTCGGCCATATTTCCCACCATTATTGGACACCTCAGAGATAGCAAAGTAATTGACACCAACAGAGCTCAAACCTGACTGCATGCAACATGAATCCAATGATCATATTGTGGACACACATATCAAGGGCACTTGACAACAAAGGATTCAACTTTATCGAGTTGTCAAAGCAGGGTAGCTCCTACACAAGGGCAAGTGGCTCACCCGGGGCCAAATTTAGCTGAAATTTCCTCATCTAATGGGGGAAATCAACACAATGAATACCATTTATTCCTAATAATGGAGGATTGAACCAGGTGGATATCAGTGGCCACCCATCTTTTCCAACTCACTCAAAACAGTTTTTTGGCAATTTTGGCAATTTACTATTTTTAGCAGTTTTTAACTTCCAGGGTCATTTTGAGGGCCTAAATGAAGGTTTTTTGGGATTGATATTCTCAAAGACATCCAAAGGCTTTTATTGATCCCCCAAAATGAATCTCCTCAGTGATATCTTTCTAACGGGCTATCCTGCACCTAAAACATAGATCGTATGAAAAAGTTACGACCCCGGGAAGTTGATGTACTAGCTTACCCAAACAAGGCCCACATGAATTTTGTCACTTCATCTCCTAGGGTAATTTTTTTGGATGTATAAGGTTTTTGACATTTTGGTTTATTGTAAAAATGCCTTCAGATCCTCATTGTAATCATCTTCTTGCAAATGAGCACAATCGTCACATCTCCTCTCAGAGATAAGCCTCCACCATTCCAACAAGCTTGTTTTCCACTGCATTTTATAGTTTCAACTTATTTCCTTATTGAATAGAATTTTTTTTTTATTATATCTATGTTATTCTGTGTTAAGCATATTTTAATTATCTGTTTTCATTTTGTTCTTCTCATAAAATATGGATCAACAACCTTTGTTAAAAGATAAGTGTTTATTTGGTTTTTGTCTTGTATTTATGAGTTAAATTATTGTGCATTATCTCTGTAAATGAAAATAGATTGTATATGTTGTTGTAATGAATTTTATTACTTGCATTCATGTCTATTTTGGTATGTTGTAGATGAATCAATTAAATGGTAGTGAACAATAACTAAATCTAGTTTTAATTCATATTTGAAAGCTACAGGAAATCATTTAGCTATGAAAGAATTAAATTAGTTAGCACAAATTTCATTTTTTATGAGTATTCCACAATGTAATGTCCCTCAAATGGGTAGGGGACATTACAATTCGGTTCCAAATATCCTCAAAAATGAGCTCCGACATTCCTCATAAACCAACATAGACTCCTTTTGGTTTAATTATTGCATATTCACCATCAAATCACTCCTTGGATCAAATCATGGTTGTTGATCGGGTTCCTTGTTCATTGGATTAATCATGTAGCACAAACCTCGTGGCTCAATGACCATACAATTATGACATCCACTCGATCACAATCATCGATTTGTGATCGCTTTCATTGGGACCACCGAGTCTATTGAGTCCCCAAGCTATATAGATATCATCTTATCAGTCGCTCATTGGCCCTCGAAGTCCCCTCTTTTGGAACCCATCAACTTATAAATAATTCCACTACTACCAGAGCCTCTCCGATGGAACGTATTCACATCAGTCCTTCAACCTGCACAACTATTATCTCTCATCACTCTAATTGTTGGTGATGTGTGACCCACAATGATCCACGACTAAGATTGCATTTCGTCTACTCGTCCATCTACGACTCACAAGCATTCTCAGAGACTCCTCCATCGAGATCCCAATGCAACCAAGACACAAAAAAACCATCCAATCTTCCCTTCATTAGATCTCATTCATCGATATATTCTTCTTTAGAATATTGGTACCACCTAGTCTTCAACATACAACCACTATCCGATCACATCTCAGATTGATCTTGACCATTGATCCATGTCTCACATATTCCAATCCTTTAGCTCAAAACCACCGCTCTATTAGATATTGATTTGATATTGACCATTGATATGGTCTTGATGGATTCATCGTAGGTCTAAGGAATATCTCTTCATACCTCTGCGACCTCCAAATTACACCCCCAAGTTTCGCCGCACTTATTTTTCAATTATAATTAGAAAAAATTTCAATCCTTTCTTCACGGGTCTGAGACACTTTTATTCAACCTTTTTTATCCTCCAGAATGCACCTTTTCATTCCACTACACTCCTTTTGCACCTACACTTAGACACATTTCCAAGAATTTCACTACGGGTCTACAAGACATCATTAGTTGTTTGATTTCCCACCCTCGAGATTGTTTGATCTATGACATGTGGCTACCTCCTAGGTCCTTGGATCTCTTATTCTCTGGTCCATATGATTGATTCCTGGTACTTGACCATTTCTTCTAAATGTTACCACGGGTCCACATATCTCTTATACTTAGTCGATTTTCAACATTTCACCGTGGGTCCACACGTTCACACTCACTTCTTCACATACTTTCAATTCTCCGTTGCTTCATTATCTCTGCGATGTCTTGACACTTAGTCAATTTTCGAAATATCATAGTGGATCTGCAATACATCTCCATACTTAGTCATTTATTCAGCTTAATATGAGTCCATGAGACATATCATACTTAATTGATTTTCAACATTTCACCACAGGTATTTCTTCACATACTCTTGATTCTCCGTTGTGCTCAGTATCTCTGCGATGTCTTGGTACTTGGTCATTTTTTGAGATATCTTGTGTTGATGTTGTAGGTGAGGTTTCTTCCACATGTATGTCTTCATCATGTACACAAGATGACCTGGCATCGATACCTGTCTTGACATGTGGCACTGGACGTGGAATATGTAGAGTTGTTTGCTATAGTATTATCGTGAACTCCCTTTGATGTGGAATTCTTCTTACTAGACACGTGGTGTTGATGAGGTTGCTATCATGGTGCTTACGTGGCTGATTTATCCCACCAAGTATCAGACCCCAATTCTTTGATCTTGGTCATTGATCTTAGAGGATCAATGGTTAGGATTTAAATGTCTCTGGGTCCACCATCCTTCATGACAAAAGTTAACTTTGTGTGTAGGGTTCCATAGCTCTTCCACTCACATTCAAACAATGCAACATCACTTTTTCATTATAAACTCTTTGGACTTAGTTTTACTAATGAGTTTGGGATATATGTTTATGAAAAAATATTTTGTTGCACCCTCATATTCTTATTGCTTCATCCTCGATCTATACCTATTGAACATGGAAAATCCTTTTCACAGACCATAGGCAAGAAAACATGGTTGGATTTTAATATTCTTTGTCGTATCTTGTTCCTCATTTTATTTCATTCACATAAAGCCACACAAGGGCATACTCAACTTCCTTTGTCTATTCCAATTCATATTCTAGAAGCTTCCTCTATTTGTCTCGTTCGATCCTTGGACCTGTCATTTACTGAGTCAATTGTTCAAATTAACTCATCACCATAATACATCAATACGTGACATCAATGATAATTAAATGTGCATAAGTTTATCATATCATCAAAAAATAGTCTCCCCTTATCATTAATAACAATCACTATCCCCTGCCTATGACATCAATGACAACACAATTTCCAACAAACTCCTCCTTTGTCATTGATGGAAACACTTAGTTAATTTTTTATTGTCATTGCTTTCTGCAACT
Source organism: Picea mariana (assembly GCA_032191745.1). Classification (NCBI taxonomy): domain Eukaryota; kingdom Viridiplantae; phylum Streptophyta; class Pinopsida; order Pinales; family Pinaceae; genus Picea; species Picea mariana. Next base: position 63,244 of record JASDQU010504590.1, on the reverse strand, counting down.
CTTTCTTTCTGCAAATATCCCCCTCTCTTTGTACTATCACCCTTTGAAATCAATGGTAATGATATTTTCTCTCCCTTTCATAGTACTCTTTATTTGTTTTTCTACAGCCAACGACCTCCTCTTTCTACAACTCCCCCTGATTTGGTTCTCTTCTTGTAGTGATTTAGCGATTGAATGGAATAGGGACCACCCCCAATTTCTAACATACTCAAATACTTCTATAGGAAGAGGTTTTGTAAACATATCAAGAACATGTTCCTTTGTGCTAATATACTCCATCTTGACATTCTATTATATGAATTTGATGTAGGAGCATCTCTCCACGTTGGCCAACCAGCCAGCCAGCCACGTCAAGCGCACACATTCAAAGTTGAAGAGAGGCATTGCCCTCATTTTGGTTTAAAATTGAATGTAATTAAATGTTTAAGTTGTTGAGCTAGGAAGTCGTGCCTTTGCGCAGGCTGTAGATAAGATAGGCCTTTAATGTTTGCAAGGCTGAGATCTAGATCTGGATTGCGGACTAGACAACCCATTCAATGTAATTGAATAGAGTAAGTAGGTTGGAGGGAAGAGCTCTAAGAGCCCCCTCAGGTAAAAGAGATTGGGGATCTCTTTCTGAAAAAAAGAAGGGGGTAAGAGTTAGAGTCTGCGAGTAGAGAGCAGAAGAGAAGAGCCGAGACCTTGTTACAGGTCATGCTCAGGAACACCTTGTAAATATAGGCATTTGCCATTTTAATACAAACAACAATTTTTCCTGCATCTTTCATGTGTTAAATAAATGTCTGTGAGTGTTCTTTATATGATATGAATGTATTTTGTAGATGTAAGCTAGGCATTTGCAGGGAGTTGTTTAATTTTCAGGTTTGAGAGGTCTTTGAGGTTTCATGCCAGGAGGGCATGACAGAGTACTACATTCTCTGGATACCGGTGCATAGATGCACTTTTGAACTCTGCGGAGTCAGACAAAGGTGTGTCAGGTGGGCATAGAAGTTGAAATCAACAACTCAAGAGGAAGACCTCAAGGTTGTTGAATACCTTGGAGGCAAGGTTGTGTATGAGAAAGACACAATTGTAGACAGAAACTCTCTTTGAGTTCTCTAAAGCTCTACTAAGGGGCCATTGAGCACAGGCACAGAGTGTTGAGGAAGAACTCTACTGTGAGTTTAGACTGAAGCAAGAATCACTAAGGATTCTGAGAGCTCTGCCAGGTGGGCATCGAGCAGGTGCATAGGGTGCATAGGAGAGGACAGAACTGTTGGATGTTCTGTGAGAAGACACTCTACCAAGAGGGCATTGAGTAGGTGTGCAGATAGGCATAGGAGAAGAGAACTCTTTTAAGTTTTGAATTTGAGGAAGAGTCCACTGAAGGATTTTTGCAGGGTTGTTGAACACCCTGAAAGACTCAACAATCAGGTTGCCTAAGCAGAAGGATAGCCAGGAGGGCATCCAAATTCTCCATCTATAGGAGAAGGGAGAAGGATAAAATCCCTTAGGGGTCTAAGTAATTGAGAAGCTCAAAAGAGATAGCACTTCTGTGTGTGAAGAATCTGCAGGGAGAGCAGAAGTCAGAATCCCTTGAGGATTTGAAGGAAAAGCTTAGGAAGAGTAGTGCTTTCAGTGCACGAAGCCATAGCTACAAGTGAGCATCAGGCTTGTCAGGAGGGAAGATAGAGACAAAGTGCTGGAGACTCTATGAAAGATTGCTTGTAGGTGAGCATCAGGCTTGTCAAGAGGGAAGACAGAGATAGAAATATGGCTACTAAAGGCTGTAGATATGCTGGAAGGATAAGCCCAGAGTTGATGAGCACAACCGAAAGGGGGAAAGAACTTGCCGACATCAGGGCAAGAATGGAAGAGATTGAACTACGGATGCAGCAGAATACCAGTTTAAGATGGGTACACGAACGGCCCATGAAGACAAATGTAAAATGTCCAGTCAAAGAGTTGATGGCTAGAAGACAACATAGGATGTTAATAAGGTGGTTGAGGCATGCTGAAAACCTCAACAGACCAGAAGAAGGGGTTCAGATATGTGAACCGGAGATTGGGAGATATCTCAGTGAAATGGGATCGGCTGAAGATCTCAGGAACTGCCAAGAGGGCAGAGAGGAAATTCCAAATTTCCAGGTGGGCAAGGAGTTGAGATCAACTGAAGATCTCATAGACTATCATGAGGACAGCCAGGGGATTTCACATTGCCAGGAGGGCAATGGACCGAGATTGCTACGGGATCTCATAGACTAGCAGGAGGGCAACAGAAAGTTTCCAATTTGCCGGGTGGGCATGGGAACAAATATGGGACTATATGAAAGTCTCATGAAATCAGAGGTGAGGTCAATTCAGCCTGAGGTGCTAATGAAGATGGGATCAGTTGATCTCATAGACTGCCAGGAGGGTAGCAGAAAGTTTCCAATTTGCCAGGTGGGAAGGGATGAGCAGATGAGACTATTTGAGGGTCTCATAAACTCAAAGGTGAGTTTGGATCAGTGGATGCAGATGATAGAAGAGGAGGATCAAAGGAATCTTCTGATGATTGGAGGAATTCAGATATCCCTACCACATAGCCCTGAGGAGGCCAAATTTTGTGTTGCAGATGAAGCAACAACAACAAGAGAAAGACAACCAGCTGAGACTGTCAAATAATAATTGGAGCAGGTATTTTAGATTGCCCAAGCAGAAGAGGAAGAAGATGAGAATTCTGAGGAGTGTCTCAATGCTTTCAGCCAGAAAGCTAAGGAAGCTATAGCACTGAAGCTGACAACAGAAGAAACAAAAGAAGAAAATGAGCATTATGAGAAGTGGCTCAATATTTTCAGCCAGGAGACTGAAAGGATTGCAACATGGGAGTTTGTAGAAGAAGAAGAAAAAGCAGCAGACGACATTAGTTTGGTTGATCTGTATGAACAAATTGAAGCCCTGGAGATAAGAGTAATAGTACAGGGCATGCACATCCAACATGTGAGGTTGGAAGAAGATGAAGAGAATGACATGGGAGATCATGATGATCTGCCCATCTGTAGAAAGAAAATTGCAACTGAGGAGACTGCATGAGCAGAGCCAGCCACTGGAGCAGCTGGATGAAGTGATCGAGAAGATCCGAGAGCTGATAATCAGGTCAGCAAGGACTGCCAGTGAGGAGAAGCTGAGCAGAAGGAGAGAAGCAACACATAAGCAGCAACAACAACAACAGGGAGATGGAGCGAATGAAAAACTCCAGAGGATGGTTTGGGATCCAGGAGGATTCCCATAGCTGAGATGGGAAGCTCATGAGTAGGAGCTCATGAATTTTGTAGCTGAGGAGTATGATGCAGGAGCATCTCTCCACGTCGGTCAACCAGCCATCCAGCCACGTCAAGCACACACATTCAAAGATGAAGAGAGGTGCTGCCCTCATTTTGGTTTAAAATTGAATGTAATTAAATGTTTAAGCTGTTGATCTAGGAAGCCGTGCCTTTGCGCAGGCTGTAGATAAGATAGGCCTTTAATGTTTGCAAGGCTGAGATCTAGATCTGGATTGCAGACTAGACAGCCCATTCAATGTAATTGAATAGGGTAAGTAGGTTGGAGGGAAGAGCTCTAAGAGCCCCCTCAGGTAAAAGAGATTGGGGATCTCATTTTGAAAAAAAGAAGGGGGTAAGAGTTAGAGTCTACGAGTAGAGAGTAGAAGAGAAGAGCCGAGACCTTGTTACAGGCTATGCTCAGGAACACCTTGTAAATACATGCATTTTCCATTTTAATACAAACAATAGTTTTTCCTGCATCTTTCATGTGTTAAATGAATGTCTGTGAGTGTTCTTTATATGATATGAATGTATGTTGTAGATGTATGCTAGGCATTTGTAGGGAGTTGTGTAAGTTTCAGGCTTGAGAGGTCTTTGAGGTTTCATGCCAGGAGGGCATGACAGAGTACTGCGGTCTCTGGATACCGGTGCATAGATGCACTTCTGAACTCTGCGGAGTCAGACAAAGGAATGACAGGTGGGCACAAAAGTTGAAATCAACAACTTGAGAGGAAGACCTCAAGGTTGTTGAATACCTTGGAGGAAAGGCTGTGTATGAGAAAGACACAATTGCAGACATAAACTCTCTTTGAGTTCTGTAAAGCTGTACCAAGGGGGCATTGAGCACAGGCACAGAGTGTTGAGAAAGAACTCTGATGTGAGTTTAGACTGAAGCAAGAATCACTAAGGATTCTGAGAGCTCTGTCAGGTGGGCATCAAGCAGGTGCATAGGGTGCATAGGAGAGGACAAAATGGTTGGATGTTATGTGAGAAGACACTCTGCCAAGAGGGAATTAAGTAGGTGTGTAGAGAGGCATAGGAGAAGAGAAATCTTTTAAGTTTTGAATTTGAGGAAGAGTTCATTGAAATATTTCTGCAGGGTTGTTGAACACCTTGAAAGACTCAGCAATCAGGTTGCTTGAGTAGAAGGATAGCCAGGAGGGCATCCAAATTCTCCATCTGCAGGAGAAGGAAGAAGGATAAAATCCCTTAGGGGTATAAGTAATTGAGAAGCTCAGAAGAGATAACACTTCTGTGTGTGAAGACTCTGCAGGGAGAGAAGAAGTTAGAATCCCTTGAGGATTTGAAGGACAAGCTCAGGAAGAGCAGTGCTTTCAGCGCACGAAGCCATAGTTGCAAGGAGTGTAGTAGTGAGAGGACTCTTTAGCAGATTTCAGAGTCTCTAAAGCTCAGAAGGGACAATGTTCACATGCTCACAAGCAAGGATTCAAATTTGTGAAGCTCGTAGAGGAAAGAAGACAGAGGTCGAGGCCTTTGAGCATTTGAAATTCTTCCAAGTTCGGAAGAAAAGCACCAAAGCTCGGGAGGAGCAATAGCTGTCGTCACATTAGCCGAGAAGATCTAGACCGTGGATTCATGTCCAGGCATTACAGAAAAGGTGCAGCAGGAGAACAGGTCTGAGTCATCAGATCTAGGTACATGGACCGATAGCCGTCAGATCTGTGGAAAGGAGCTCGAGGTTTAAACCCTCGTGAGCAGAGGTGAAAGTCCCAAAGAAGTTTGTATCGGGGTATCAGCGTTTGAGATATCATAGGTCTCGAGATTGAGAGGTCGGGACAGTACAAGTCCTGAAACAGCGAAAGAATCGCAGCCGTCAATCTGAGGAGGACACTTGTCACGCGATTGTCCATTTTGGAGATCTAGGCACCGGGACTCACAGAGGTGAGCACTCTTTGACTTCACATTTGGCGAAGTCCCGAGATTTGATCTGGACCATCCATCCATTTGGGACACGTGGTAGAGATCTAGGGATCTCACGAACTCGGAGGTTCGTAAGGTAAGAGCCAAGGAGTTGGTTGCTCAAACTCGTGAGAGGCGAAGTTGCGAGAAGATGGGAGCTGTCCATTCAAGGAGGACAGGTTGCAGAAATCGCAAATAGCGAGAACAAGAGGAGAAAAGTCAAATCTCACCTCTCGGGAGTTCGCGAAAGAAGGTGCCAAAGGTTGAACCTTTGAACTCGCGAAGACGCGAGAGCCGAGAAGTGATAGCACCTAGTCTAGCCAGTGGTCGCGCAAGGAGGGCACTGACAGAAGAAAGGGCTAATACGAGAAAGGCCATTTTGGGAAATCGACATTTTGATGGTTAGGAGATCGTGGGGATAGTGGTTCTCGTGACATCGAGAATTAAGAAACCCCAGCACTCAAATTTTTCATTTCCTATGGGGAAAATGTTCACGGTCGCATTCGGGCCGTGAAGGAAAATGAAGGACCTGTGGATCAGATTTTAACAGATATTCCAGTGGGAATTGAAAGAGCTAATTCGACTTGAAAAAGGTGAAATTAGAACGATCCTTAAGACCGGGAGGTTAGCGCAGAGACTCTGTCGAGGCAGAGGGGTGGCGGTCTGGGTCAGAATTTCTCTCTTAAGAAATGATGTTTGATTGGAATATGCTTTATCGTCGAATGCATGACAAGATTCTTGAATATATTTATTGCACTAGTATTGTCACACAATATTGATATTGGTTGATTATACTCTACCTGAATGTCCTTCAATGTTTGTTTCATCCATAGGACTTTTGTACAACATGTTTTTGCTGCAATGTATTATTCTTCTATTGTGGATAGGGAAATTGATGATTGCTTCTTACTAAACCAAGACACTAGATTGTTGCCCAGAAAGAATTATCCACCACTGGTTCTTTTTCTATCATCCACACTACCTGCCCAATATGCATCTGCGTAAGTTGTCAAAGTAAAGTCTTTTCCTATGGGATACCATAAACCAAAGTCTAATGTGCCTTTCATATATATGAGTATTATTTTTACTACCAATTCATGTGTTTCCTTTGTTGTTTATTGAAACCTTCCAATTAACCCTACTGTTTGCATAATATTTGGTCTTGAAGTTGTTACATACATGAGACTTCCTATCATTGATCTATATAGGGTTTGATTTGCTTCCTTTGATTTGTCTTCTTTACTTAGCTTACAACCAATGATCATGGGTGTGCTAACAAGTTTACATTCTTCCATTCCAAACTTATTCAACGTATCTTTGATATATTTTGTCTAAGAGATGAATACACCTTTGTTGGTTTGAATAATTTGCAGTCCTTAGAAGAAGGAAATTTCTCCAAGCATAGACATCTCAAATTCTTTTTTGATTTCTTCTGCAAAATTTTGGCTCATTTCATCATCAATACTTCCAAAACTTATATCATCCACATAGAATACAATGATTAACATTTCTGCATTATCGATTTTGATGTAAGGATTACTATATGTTGTTCCTATTTTCGAACCATGTTGATACAAGTACTTGTGAAGTATTGAACACCATGCTCTGGGAGATTTCTTTAATCCATAAAGTGTTTTGTTTAATATACAAACATAATATTCATTTTTTGGTAATAAGAATCCTTCAGGTTGTTCAATGTACACTTCTTCCTCTAAATATGCATTCAGTAATGTTGACTTGGCATCCATCTGATACACCCTAAAAAATTTTAAGCTTGCAAATGCCCAAAATATTCTAATGGATCCTAGTATTACAATAGGAGCAAATGTTTCTTCAAATTCAATACCTTCTACTTGATCATACCCTTCACAGACTAGTCTTGCTTCATTTCTTACTATTTTTCCATCTTCATTCAACTTATTTCGAAATACCCACTTTGTACCAATCACATTTTTATCTTTGGCTCTTGGGACAAGTTCCCATGTCTGATTTTTCTCAATCTAGTTTAACTTTTATTCCATATAATTTTCTCAATATTGATCATTTCTTTCTTCTACAAAGCATTTAGGATCTATTTTGGATAGTAAAGAGAGATTTCCATGTTCATAACCGCTTGCTAGTTTTCTCCTAGTTTGAGTCTGAGCATTTTTATCACCAAGAATTAGGTGTTATGGATAATTTTTCTGCGCAAACCTCGATGGTGTTTTTGTATATTGTCATTCTTATTCTTCTTATTCTTCTTCATTTTCTTGTTCTTATTATTCCTATGCTTCTTCTTCTTCTTCTTCTTTGTTGTAATCTATTTCTTCTACTTCTAATTTTTTTTCGTGTGGTAGTTCTTCATCTATTCTGACATTAACACTTTCAACAATCTTCTACAGTCTTTTGTTGTGACATCTATAGGATTTGTTTCTTGATGAATATCCAAGAAAAATTAATTCTGCTTCTCTTGATTCAAATTTTCTTAGATCCTCATCATCTCATTTGATGTAACACTTGCTTCCAAATATTCTCAAGTGTTAGACAGATGTTGGTTGACCTTTCCATAGTTCATAGGGTGTCTTGTCACTATTGAATATGATTTTACCTCTATTTAGTATGTAGAAAATAGTGTAAACTACTTCTCTCCAAAAGTTGTTTGACAATTTTGCTTCATTTAGCATTGTCCTAGCGATTTCTTGTACATGTCTATTTTTCATTTCAACTAATCTATTTTGTTGAGGAGTTCTTGCAGCTAAAAATTTATGCAATAATGGATTCCTTATGAGTTATTTTCACAAGAATTAAATGTCCATCCTTTGTAAGTTTTTCCACCAGTACCATGATGGAATCATGTTTCCTTGTTGTCCTATTAAATTCGGTAATGAAATCTATAGTAACAACTGCCCATTTCCATCCAGGAATGGGCAATGGTTGCAACAATCCTGTTGGATGTCTATGCTCAACCTTTACCTTCTGACATTCCATGCATATGACCAAATAATCAATGACATCTTTCTTCATATCAAGCCAAAAATATTGTCCTCTTACAATAGTAATAATTTTCTAGTATCTTGGATGTCCACGATATGACACAATATACATCTCCTTTAAAACTATTTTTCTCAATTCTTGGGAATTGGGAACATAAAGTTTGCTCTGGAATAAGAGGATTTCATTCTCTTCCTACTTGTAATCCTTATATTTATGTTGTATATCATTGTGATGTAATATTTCTCTAACTTGCACATAATTTGATGTGTTGTTACAACCTCTAGAATTATATCTTTTAAATTTGTTATGTACATATTAATGGTTGTAGCATGCATTTTATGAACCCTTCTTCTAAGTGCATCATTCACCCTTTTTTCTTTTCCTTTTATGTGTTTGATATCAAATTTATATTGACTAATATATTCCAACCATATAGCTTGTATAGAATTTAGTGTTGGTTGTTCAAACATGTATTTCAGACCATTATGATTTTTCCTTAATTCAAATTTTATTCCCATGAGATAATTCCTCCACATCCTTAAGGCATGGACTATGGTTTCCAACTCTAATTCATGTGTGGAATAATTTATTTCATGATCCTTCAATTTTCTATACTCAAAACAAATTACATGTCCATTTTGCATAAGGACTCCACTGATCCCTTCCTTGCATGCATATGTGCACACAAAAAAATCCTCATCTGGATCTACAACTTTAAAATAGGTGCACTAGTTACCAAATCCTTTAAGTACTAGAAATTTTATTCACACTTGGCACTCCATTCAAATTTTACTCTATTTTGCAAATATGTTATTGTGTGTGCAATTTTGGAGAATCTCACAATGAATCTCGTGTATTAACTAGCTAGACCCATAAATGATATAACTTCTGAAATGTTTGTTGGTGCTGACCAACTTTTGATTGCTTTAATATTTTTTGGATCCACTGCTATGCCATGTTCTGAAACAATGTGACACAAATAATATATTTTCTTCTGATAAAAGGTGAATTTACTCAATTTGGCATACAATTGGGTCTCTCTCAACACTTGTAGCACCATCCTCAAATGTTTCTCATGCACCTCCTCTATCTTGGATAGATGAGAATATCATCCAAGAATACAATGAAGAACTTGTCCAAGAAATATATGAACACCCCATTCATAAAAAAAATAAATGTAGTTGGTGCATTTGCAACCCAAAATGAAGAACCACAAATTCATAGTGTCCATACCTTGTCCTAAAGGCTGTTTTTCTAGTGTCTTCTTCTCTGATTCTCACCTGATGATAGCCTAACCTCAAGTTAATCTTGGAGAATATATTTTCTTCTTTCAAATTATAAAAAATACCATTAATCCTTGGCAAATGATATTTATTCTTAATTGTAACCTTGTTCAGTTTTCTAAATTCAATACATAACCTCAATGTTCCATATTTTTTCTTGACAAAAAGAATAGGAGAACCCCAAGGAGAAACACTTGGGAATATGTACCCTTTGTTTAACAACTCTTATAGCTACATTTGCAACTCTTTTAGCTCTAGTGTGCTCATTATGTAGGGAGTCTTGATACTGGGGTATCTCGAAGAATTAAGTCAATAAAGAAGTCTATATCCCTCTTCATTGAAAACTTGGAAGCTCCTCAAGTATAAATTCAAACTCTTTCAAGACTGGATAATCTTCAAGAATTATCTCTTTATCCTTCATTGACTCTTCCATATGGGTTGCATATATCTGACACCCTTTTTTAAAACGTGTTTTCAGATGCAATGATGAAATATATCAGATAGATGTAGGCCTTGGAATACCTTGCACTTTCCTTGAATTTCATTCCTCATCAATACATGTAAAAACCTTGTTATAACAATCTAAAATAGCATGATGCTTCTCTAGCCAATCCATACCAATCAAAATATCATAAGACCCAAGCAGTATGACATTGAAGTATTCCTTAGTGTTACGTCCATTCATGTTTATAGGGAATTCTTTAACAATCTCATTAATTCTTCTCTTGGTTCCAATAGTTAGTTGAACTAACCGAGACTTTTCATGCTTGCATTTCTTCAATTTAAATATTTGAAATAGCTTTGCATCTATATAGCTATGAAAATATCGATAATAAATTAAAATAGCTATGGGATGATTATCAATCTTACCTTCCACTTTAATCATGTGGGATTGATAGCCTTCTTGTTTATTGTCAAAAAATGCATAGATCCTTGACATGATTTTGACCATGTCCTCTATTTTCTCCTCTTTCTTGATGATATGCATAGTCTTCATATTATCTCCTTGGTGAGGACAATATTTATACATGTGATATTCTTCACATCTTGTTATAGAAAGATTTGCCTCACACCATGCAATCTTGCACAAAGGGCCTTTTCACATTTCCCTATACAAACTTGAAGTCCCTTTTTACAAATCCCAGAGCTAAAAACATGATTTTTCCACATATATGCACCGTACCTATATTACATCATGTGTATACACAGGTTGCACCACTACAACCCACATACATCGGGAAATGTGCCTAAAATTAAAAAATGTTGTCGGGTTTCCATGTCATGTCACAAGATCAATGATCCTTGGCCTTCCATATATTGGAAACATTCTGAATCAGCCCTTCAGTTCCACTTGAAGGCTATAAATGGGAAAAATCCAAGCTATGGAAAAGAAAAGAAAGAATTCAAATTTGAGAGCAAAGTTACTCTAGAGAAATTATTCACTTCACACTAAGTCTGCATCCCTTTGTCCTTTAAGTCTGAACACATTGTTCAGCTCGCAAGCTCTTCCCTTACTGATTGAGAAATCCATTTTCTCTCTCTTATATGAGCTTGCTTTTGGTGGAGGATTGATGTGGTGGAGGCCCAGCTGGAAGGAACTTATTTTCTCGGTTCCAAACCGTGCCGACATGAAAGTTTGTAACTCATTCACCTCTACTAATTATATCTTAATATAAATACTCTTTTCTCGTCCAATTAATATCTCACAAATATTTGAATTATTATTCCATGGGAGTATTTTCGAGTATATTTCTTTGGGTCAAGTGCTCAACGATGGATTTCATCAAATGTCTGGACGAGGTAGGCCTCTTATCTTGTCTTGTTAGCATATTTTTTTTATAGCACAATTGAGATTAGAGTTGATTTCTGTAGTAATTTTTGTTTGTTGTGGTTTACCCCTAGCCATAGAGATATTTTCCTCATACCAGAATTGGCGATCATACTGGGGATAAAATATTTTGTTTGGGGGGGTGGATTGTTTTTCTCCTTAGATTTTTCTCGTTCATATTGAGTTTCTTGTCGTATCATTGATTTACAGCCTTTGTTCACTCTAGGTATGAGTTTCTTAGCCTTATCCTTAGCCTAGTTGTGTTTTGACACATATACGTGGGTTTTTTCTTGACATTCACGTACATATGTGTGATGTACTTCTGCAAGTTGTGTACATACACACTTTTCCCTTGAACTATCACATACATCAACCTTTGTTGCTTGATTTTTGATTTTGGTGCTTGTTGGGTAGGTTTTGATGATTGTTGAGTCTTCTTGGGTCTCTATGGTGACTGTTAAGTGTCTATGGACTGACATGAAACCCGTATTTGGTTGAATTTTTGGGTAGTGCCTTTCTTGTCATCTTTTCATTTTGATTGTCCTTGCACCTTGGGATGGGTGTTTTCTCCTTGATATATTACTTGGGTTGTCTCTTTCTATACACAGTAGAGTCTTTATATCAAGTTGTTGTTCAGTCCTTGCATTTTCATTCTCTTATATTGAAAATAAAAAAATATTAGGAATTTTGCATTGATTGGAATTTTGATCTCTTGAGTCTTTGTCATTTATCTTAGTGCATGTAAAGAAAGATTGCATTTTATTTAGAATTGCAGATATGAATTGAAAATTGCATTTTTGAAGCATATCATTTATTGGAAATTGAAGTTAGGAGTTTGCATTGTATTCATATTTATTTATTTTACTTGCTGAGCCATAACATCACTAGTTTCATGATTGCACCTTTTGAGTAAGAAAAGCCATTAAAATTAACGCTATAATTTAAAATTGATTAGTAACGATTTTATTTTCTAGGGTGCACAAACTAACTTAGGATTTAGAGCCTCGGAATAGAATTTTGTGAGTAAAATTTTCCAAGGCTATTAAATCAACATATGTCTGACTAAGGGACTAGAGAAATCCATTGTATAATCAGTAATATTAGGAGGCTATGTTTACACTGGAGTTAAGAATGAGGTCGCATGAGGTCGGTTGAAGGGATATCCCCCCGATACATTCTTAGCATCAGAGATATTTCTGGGGATCTATTCATATATGGGGATCTTGCTAGTTCCCTTACATATGTGAGAGGTGATGCTTTCAAGGTTTTTGGATTTTCTACCCCGCCCATATGGTGGACTTGACTTATGGTTGTTCGCCTATGCATCAGTTATACCATGGTTGATTAGTTGCTTGACTTAGGTGCCACATAGGTTACTTACAGTTGTTATTATGCACATACCCTTCATCAAATAAGGTTTGGACATCGCACAACCTTTATGGAGGATTACCCCTCGGGGGGGATCTGACCGACTAGTTGTTAAGCCCACGAGGGCCCTTATAATTGATTTTGTTTCCTCCAATATTTAGCAATGGAGTCTTAGGCACCTCTTGAGTGAGGCATACCTACTTTAGAGAGGGAGGTCCCTTTCAACCAATTTATCCTATTTGTGTGCATATTGACCATTTGATTATTCTTTGGTGTGCTCTTTGATTATTAGTAGACGTTTGAGATTGCATATCATTCTTTGAGTTGTCATTATCATGGATAGTGGAGTTCCTATGAATCCCTCCTTTACCACTACCCCCCTCATGATGTTCACTCATTTAATGGGGATGAACCCATCCTCTTTCCCTAATGGTATGAAAAATTATGACACTCAGTCTATGTTGGATCATGTTGTCATTGATGCCAATGGTTTGATTGATTGATGTCAAGTGATTGATTGATGTCAAAAGATTGATTGATTGATTATTGTTGTAATGTAATATGTATTGTCCTTCATGAGAATGCATAGATGAAGATGGATCAATGAGTTGTCATTGATACATGATGAAGATGGATCG